>CALYLW010001524.1:0-122704 GCA_944989445.1 Ampullaceana balthica | reverse complement strand
CACTATACCTGCTATGTTGTTGGTTAGTTTACTTTGATCAGATGCACTATACCTGCTATGTTGTTGGTTAGTTTACTTTGATCAGATGCACTATACCTGCTATGTTGTTGGTTAGTTTACTTTGATCAGATGCACTATACCTGCTATGTTGTTGGTTAGTTTACTTTGATCAGATGCACTATACCTGCTATGTTGTTGTTAGTTTACTTTGATCAGATGCACTATACCTGCTATGTTGTTGGTTAGTTTACTTTGATCAGATGCACTATACCTGCTATGTTGGTTAGTTTACTTTGATCAGATGCACTATACCTGCTATGTTGGTTAGTTTACTTTGATCAGATGCACTATACCTGCTATTTGTTGGTTAGTTTACTTTGATCAGATGCACTATACCTGCTATGTTGTTGGTTAGTTTACTTTGATCAGATGCACTATACCTGCTATGTTGTTGGTTAGTTTACTTTGATCAGATGCACTATACCTGCTATGTTGTTGGTTAGTTTACTTTGATCAGATGCACTATACCTGCTATGTTGTTGGTTAGTTTACTTTGATCAGATGCACTATACCTGCTATGTGTTGGTTAGTTTACTTTGATCAGATGCACTATACCTGCTATGTTGTGGTTAGTTTACTTTGATCAGATGCACTATACCTGCTATGTTGTTGGTTAGTTTACTTTGATCAGATGCACTATACCTGCTATGTTGTTGGTTAGTTTACTTTGATCAGATGCACTATACCTGCTATGTGTTGGTTAGTTTACTTTGATCAGATGCACTATACCTGCTATGTTGTTGGTTAGTTTACTTTGATCAGATGCACTATACCTGCTATGTTGTTGGTTAGTTTACTTTGATCAGATGCACTATACCTGCTATGTTGTTGGTTAGTTTACTTTGATCAGATGCACTATACCTGCTATGTTGTTGGTTAGTTTACTTTGATCAGATGCACTATACCTGCTATGTTGTTGGTTAGTTTACTTTGATCAGATGCACTATACCTGCTATGTTGTTGGTTAGTTTACTTTGATCAGATGCACTATACCTGCTATGTTGTTGGTTAGTTTACTTTGATCAGATGCACTATACCTGCTATGTTTGGTTAGTTTACTTTGATCAGATGCACTATACCTGCTATGTTGTTGGTTAGTTTACTTTGATCAGATGCACTATACCTGCTATGTGTTGGTTAGTTTACTTTGATCAGATGCACTATACCTGCTATGTTGTTGGTTAGTTTACTTTGATCAGATGCACTATACCTGCTATGTTGGTTAGTTTACTTTGATCAGATGCACTATACCTGCTATGTTGTTGGTTAGTTTACTTTGATCAGATGCACTATACCTGCTATGTGTTGGTTAGTTTACTTTGATCAGATGCACTATACCTGCTATGTTGTTGGTTAGTTTACTTTGATCAGATGCACTATACCTGCTATGTTGTTGGTTAGTTTACTTTGATCAGATGCACTATACCTGCTATGTTGTTGGTTAGTTTACTTTGATCAGATGCACTATACCTGCTATGTTGGTTAGTTTACTTTGATCAGATGCACTATACCTGCTATGTTGGTTAGTTTACTTTGATCAGATGCACTATACCTGCTATGTTGTTGGTTAGTTTACTTTGATCAGATGCACTATACCTGCTATGTGTTGGTTAGTTTACTTTGATCAGATGCACTATACCTGCTATGTTGTTGGTTAGTTTACTTTGATCAGATGCACTATACCTGCTATGTGTTGGTTAGTTTACTTTGATCAGATGCACTATACCTGCTATGTTGTTGGTTAGTTTACTTTGATCAGATGCACTATACCTGCTATGTGTTGGTTAGTTTACTTTGATCAGATGCACTATACCTGCTATGTTGGTTAGTTTACTTTGATCAGATGCACTATACCTGCTATGTTGTTGGTTAGTTTACTTTGATCAGATGCACTATACCTGCTATGTGTTGGTTAGTTTACTTTGATCAGATGCACTATACCTGCTATGTTGTGGTTAGTTTACTTTGATCAGATGCACTATACCTGCTATGTTGTTGGTTAGTTTACTTTGATCAGATGCACTATACCTGCTATGTTGTTGGTTAGTTTACTTTGATCAGATGCACTATACCTGCTATGTGTTGGTTAGTTTACTTTGATCAGATGCACTATACCTGCTATGTTGTTGGTTAGTTTACTTTGATCAGATGCACTATACCTGCTATGTTGGTTAGTTTACTTTGATCAGATGCACTATACCTGCTATGTTGGTTAGTTTACTTTGATCAGATGCACTATACCTGCTATGTTGTGGTTAGTTTACTTTGATCAGATGCACTATACCTGCTATGTGTTGGTTAGTTTACTTTGATCAGATGCACTATACCTGCTATGTGTTGGTTAGTTTACTTTGATCAGATGCACTATACCTGCTATGTTGTTGGTTAGTTTACTTTGATCAGATGCACTATACCTGCTATGTTGTTGGTTAGTTTACTTTGATCAGATGCACTATACCTGCTATGTGTTGGTTAGTTTACTTTGATCAGATGCACTATACCTGCTATGTGTGGTTAGTTTACTTTGATCAGATGCACTATACCTGCTATGTTGGTTAGTTTACTTTGATCAGATGCACTATACCTGCTATGTGTTGGTTAGTTTACTTTGATCAGATGCACTATACCTGCTATGTTGTTGGTTAGTTTACTTTGATCAGATGCACTATACCTGCTATGTGTTGGTTAGTTTACTTTGATCAGATGCACTATACCTGCTATGTGTTGGTTAGTTTACTTTGATCAGATGCACTATACCTGCTATGTTGTTGGTTAGTTTACTTTGATCAGATGCACTATACCTGCTATGTGTTGGTTAGTTTACTTTGATCAGATGCACTATACCTGCTATGTGTTGGTTAGTTTACTTTGATCAGATGCACTATACCTGCTATGTTGTTGGTTAGTTTACTTTGATCAGATGCACTATACCTGCTATGTTGTTGGTTAGTTTACTTTGATCAGATGCACTATACCTGCTATGTGTTGGTTAGTTTACTTTGATCAGATGCACTATACCTGCTATGTGTTGGTTAGTTTACTTTGATCAGATGCACTATACCTGCTATGTGTTGGTTAGTTTACTTTGATCAGATGCACTATACCTGCTATGTTGGTTAGTTTACTTTGATCAGATGCACTATACCTGCTATGTGTTGGTTAGTTTACTTTGATCAGATGCACTATACCTGCTATGTTGTTGGTTAGTTTACTTTGATCAGATGCACTATACCTGCTATGTTGTTGGTTAGTTTACTTTGATCAGATGCACTATACCTGCTATGTGTGGTTAGTTTACTTTGATCAGATGCACTATACCTGCTATGTGTTGGTTAGTTTACTTTGATCAGATGCACTATACCTGCTATGTGTTGGTTAGTTTACTTTGATCAGATGCACTATACCTGCTATGTGTTGGTTAGTTTACTTTGATCAGATGCACTATACCTGCTATGTTGGTTAGTTTACTTTGATCAGATGCACTATACCTGCTATGTTGGTTAGTTTACTTTGATCAGATGCACTATACCTGCTATGTTGTTGGTTAGTTTACTTTGATCAGATGCACTATACCTGCTATGTGTTGGTTAGTTTACTTTGATCAGATGCACTATACCTGCTATGTTGTTGGTTAGTTTACTTTGATCAGATGCACTATACCTGCTATGTTGTTGGTTAGTTTACTTTGATCAGATGCACTATACCTGCTATGTTGTTGGTTAGTTTACTTTGATCAGATGCACTATACCTGCTATGTGTTGGTTAGTTTACTTTGATCAGATGCACTATACCTGCTATGTGTTGGTTAGTTTACTTTGATCAGATGCACTATACCTGCTATGTGTTGGTTAGTTTACTTTGATCAGATGCACTATACCTGCTATGTGTTGGTTAGTTTACTTTGATCAGATGCACTATACCTGCTATGTGTTGGTTAGTTTACTTTGATCAGATGCACTATACCTGCTATGTGTTGGTTAGTTTACTTTGATCAGATGCACTATACCTGCTATGTTGTTGGTTAGTTTACTTTGATCAGATGCACTATACCTGCTATGTGTTGGTTAGTTTACTTTGATCAGATGCACTATACCTGCTATGTGTTGGTTAGTTTACTTTGATCAGATGCACTATACCTGCTATGTTGTTGGTTAGTTTACTTTGATCAGATGCACTATACCTGCTATGTTGTTGGTTAGTTTACTTTGATCAGATGCACTATACCTGCTATGTTGGTTAGTTTACTTTGATCAGATGCACTATACCTGCTATGTTGTTGGTTAGTTTACTTTGATCAGATGCACTATACCTGCTATGTTGTTGGTTAGTTTACTTTGATCAGATGCACTATACCTGCTATGTGTTGGTTAGTTTACTTTGATCAGATGCACTATACCTGCTATGTTGTTGGTTAGTTTACTTTGATCAGATGCACTATACCTGCTATGTTGTTGGTTAGTTTACTTTGATCAGATGCACTATACCTGCTATGTTGTTGGTTAGTTTACTTTGATCAGATGCACTATACCTGCTATGTTGTTGGTTAGTTTACTTTGATCAGATGCACTATACCTGCTATGTTGTTGGTTAGTTTACTTTGATCAGATGCACTATACCTGCTATGTGTTGGTTAGTTTACTTTGATCAGATGCACTATACCTGCTATGTTGTTGGTTAGTTTACTTTGATCAGATGCACTATACCTGCTATGTTGTTGGTTAGTTTACTTTGATCAGATGCACTATACCTGCTATGTTGTTGGTTAGTTTACTTTGATCAGATGCACTATACCTGCTATGTGTTGGTTAGTTTACTTTGATCAGATGCACTATACCTGCTATGTTGTTGGTTAGTTTACTTTGATCAGATGCACTATACCTGCTATGTTGTGGTTAGTTTACTTTGATCAGATGCACTATACCTGCTATGTTGTTGGTTAGTTTACTTTGATCAGATGCACTATACCTGCTATGTTGTTGGTTAGTTTACTTTGATCAGATGCACTATACCTGCTATGTTGTTGGTTAGTTTACTTTGATCAGATGCACTATACCTGCTATGTGTTGGTTAGTTTACTTTGATCAGATGCACTATACCTGCTATGTTGTTGGTTAGTTTACTTTGATCAGATGCACTATACCTGCTATGTTGTTGGTTAGTTTACTTTGATCAGATGCACTATACCTGCTATGTTGGTTAGTTTACTTTGATCAGATGCACTATACCTGCTATGTTGTTGGTTAGTTTACTTTGATCAGATGCACTATACCTGCTATGTTGTTGGTTAGTTTACTTTGATCAGATGCACTATACCTGCTATGTTGTTGGTTAGTTTACTTTGATCAGATGCACTATACCTGCTATGTTGTTGGTTAGTTTACTTTGATCAGATGCACTATACCTGCTATGTTGTTGGTTAGTTTACTTTGATCAGATGCACTATACCTGCTATGTTGTTGGTTAGTTTACTTTGATCAGATGCACTATACCTGCTATGTTGTTGGTTAGTTTACTTTGATCAGATGCACTATACCTGCTATGTTGTTGGTTAGTTTACTTTGATCAGATGCACTATACCTGCTATGTTGTTGGTTAGTTTACTTTGATCAGATGCACTATACCTGCTATGTGTTGGTTAGTTTACTTTGATCAGATGCACTATACCTGCTATGTGTTGGTTAGTTTACTTTGATCAGATGCACTATACCTGCTATGTGTTGGTTAGTTTACTTTGATCAGATGCACTATACCTGCTATGTGTTGGTTAGTTTACTTTGATCAGATGCACTATACCTGCTATGTTGTTGGTTAGTTTACTTTGATCAGATGCACTATACCTGCTATGTTGTTGGTTAGTTTACTTTGATCAGATGCACTATACCTGCTATGTTGTTGGTTAGTTTACTTTGATCAGATGCACTATACCTGCTATGTTGTTGGTTAGTTTACTTTGATCAGATGCACTATACCTGCTATGTGTTGGTTAGTTTACTTTGATCAGATGCACTATACCTGCTATGTTGTTGGTTAGTTTACTTTGATCAGATGCACTATACCTGCTATGTGTGGTTAGTTTACTTTGATCAGATGCACTATACCTGCTATGTTGTTGGTTAGTTTACTTTGATCAGATGCACTATACCTGCTATGTGTTGGTTAGTTTACTTTGATCAGATGCACTATACCTGCTATGTGTTGGTTAGTTTACTTTGATCAGATGCACTATACCTGCTATGTTGTTGGTTAGTTTACTTTGATCAGATGCACTATACCTGCTATGTTGTTGGTTAGTTTACTTTGATCAGATGCACTATACCTGCTATGTGTTGGTTAGTTTACTTTGATCAGATGCACTATACCTGCTATGTTGTTGGTTAGTTTACTTTGATCAGATGCACTATACCTGCTATGTTGTTGGTTAGTTTACTTTGATCAGATGCACTATACCTGCTATGTTGTTGGTTAGTTTACTTTGATCAGATGCACTATACCTGCTATGTTGTTGGTTAGTTTACTTTGATCAGATGCACTATACCTGCTATGTGTTGGTTAGTTTACTTTGATCAGATGCACTATACCTGCTATGTTGTTGGTTAGTTTACTTTGATCAGATGCACTATACCTGCTATGTTGGTTAGTTTACTTTGATCAGATGCACTATACCTGCTATGTTGTTGGTTAGTTTACTTTGATCAGATGCACTATACCTGCTATGTTGTTGGTTAGTTTACTTTGATCAGATGCACTATACCTGCTATGTGTTGGTTAGTTTACTTTGATCAGATGCACTATACCTGCTATGCTGTTGGTTAGTTTACTTTGATCAGATGCACTATACCTGCTATGTTGTTGGTTAGTTTACTTTGATCAGATGCACTATACCTGCTATGTGTGGTTAGTTTACTTTGATCAGATGCACTATACCTGCTATGTTGTTGGTTAGTTTACTTTGATCAGATGCACTATACCTGCTATGTGTGGTTAGTTTACTTTGATCAGATGCACTATACCTGCTATGTGTTGGTTAGTTTACTTTGATCAGATGCACTATACCTGCTATGTGTTGGTTAGTTTACTTTGATCAGATGCACTATACCTGCTATGTGTTGGTTAGTTTACTTTGATCAGATGCACTATACCTGCTATGTGTTGGTTAGTTTACTTTGATCAGATGCACTATACCTGCTATGTTGGTTAGTTTACTTTGATCAGATGCACTATACCTGCTATGTGTTGGTTAGTTTACTTTGATCAGATGCACTATACCTGCTATGTGTTGGTTAGTTTACTTTGATCAGATGCACTATACCTGCTATGTTGTTGGTTAGTTTACTTTGATCAGATGCACTATACCTGCTATGTGTTGGTTAGTTTACTTTGATCAGATGCACTATACCTGCTATGTTGTTGGTTAGTTTACTTTGATCAGATGCACTATACCTGCTATGTTGTTGGTTAGTTTACTTTGATCAGATGCACTATACCTGCTATGTTGTTGGTTAGTTTACTTTGATCAGATGCACTATACCTGCTATGTTGGTTAGTTTACTTTGATCAGATGCACTATACCTGCTATGTGTTGGTTAGTTTACTTTGATCAGATGCACTATACCTGCTATGTTGTTGGTTAGTTTACTTTGATCAGATGCACTATACCTGCTATGTTGTTGGTTAGTTTACTTTGATCAGATGCACTATACCTGCTATGTTGTTGGTTAGTTTACTTTGATCAGATGCACTATACCTGCTATGTTGTTGGTTAGTTTACTTTGATCAGATGCACTATACCTGCTATGTTGTTGGTTAGTTTACTTTGATCAGATGCACTATACCTGCTATGTTGTTGGTTAGTTTACTTTGATCAGATGCACTATACCTGCTATGTGTTGGTTAGTTTACTTTGATCAGATGCACTATACCTGCTATGTTGTTGGTTAGTTTACTTTGATCAGATGCACTATACCTGCTATGTTGTTGGTTAGTTTACTTTGATCAGATGCACTATACCTGCTATGTTGTTGGTTAGTTTACTTTGATCAGATGCACTATACCTGCTATGTTGTTGGTTAGTTTACTTTGATCAGATGCACTATACCTGCTATGTTGTTGGTTAGTTTACTTTGATCAGATGCACTATACCTGCTATGTTGTTGGTTAGTTTACTTTGATCAGATGCACTATACCTGCTATGTTGTTGGTTAGTTTACTTTGATCAGATGCACTATACCTGCTATGTTGTTGGTTAGTTTACTTTGATCAGATGCACTATACCTGCTATGTTGTTGGTTAGTTTACTTTGATCAGATGCACTATACCTGCTATGTTGTTGGTTAGTTTACTTTGATCAGATGCACTATACCTGCTATGTTGTTGGTTAGTTTACTTTGATCAGATGCACTATACCTGCTATGTTGTTGGTTAGTTTACTTTGATCAGATGCACTATACCTGCTATGTTGTTGGTTAGTTTACTTTGATCAGATGCACTATACCTGCTATGTTGGTTAGTTTACTTTGATCAGATGCACTATACCTGCTATGTGTTGGTTAGTTTACTTTGATCAGATGCACTATACCTGCTATGTTGTTGGTTAGTTTACTTTGATCAGATGCACTATACCTGCTATGTGTTGGTTAGTTTACTTTGATCAGATGCACTATACCTGCTATGTTGGTTAGTTTACTTTGATCAGATGCACTATACCTGCTATGTTGTTGGTTAGTTTACTTTGATCAGATGCACTATACCTGCTA
This sequence comes from Ampullaceana balthica, assembly GCA_944989445.1. Lineage (NCBI taxonomy): Eukaryota > Metazoa > Mollusca > Gastropoda > Lymnaeidae > Ampullaceana > Ampullaceana balthica. The sequence continues at coordinate 113,891 of CALYLW010001524.1, read as the reverse complement.
TGTTGTTGGTTAGTTTACTTTGATCAGATGCACTATACCTGCTATGTTGTTGGTTAGTTTACTTTGATCAGATGCACTATACCTGCTATGTGTTGGTTAGTTTACTTTGATCAGATGCACTATACCTGCTATGTGTTGGTTAGTTTACTTTGATCAGATGCACTATACCTGCTATGTTGTTGGTTAGTTTACTTTGATCAGATGCACTATACCTGCTATGTGTTGGTTAGTTTACTTTGATCAGATGCACTATACCTGCTATGTTGGTTAGTTTACTTTGATCAGATGCACTATACCTGCTATGTGTTGGTTAGTTTACTTTGATCAGATGCACTATACCTGCTATGTTGGTTAGTTTACTTTGATCAGATGCACTATACCTGCTATGTTGTTGGTTAGTTTACTTTGATCAGATGCACTATACCTGCTATGTGTTGGTTAGTTTACTTTGATCAGATGCACTATACCTGCTATGTTGTTGGTTAGTTTACTTTGATCAGATGCACTATACCTGCTATGTTGTTGGTTAGTTTACTTTGATCAGATGCACTATACCTGCTATGTTGTTGGTTAGTTTACTTTGATCAGATGCACTATACCTGCTATGTTGTTGGTTAGTTTACTTTGATCAGATGCACTATACCTGCTATGTTGTTGGTTAGTTTACTTTGATCAGATGCACTATACCTGCTATGTGTTGGTTAGTTTACTTTGATCAGATGCACTATACCTGCTATGCTGTTGGTTAGTTTACTTTGATCAGATGCACTATACCTGCTATGTTGTTGGTTAGTTTACTTTGATCAGATGCACTATACCTGCTATGTTGGTTAGTTTACTTTGATCAGATGCACTATACCTGCTATGTTGTTGGTTAGTTTACTTTGATCAGATGCACTATACCTGCTATGTTGGTTAGTTTACTTTGATCAGATGCACTATACCTGCTATGTGTTGGTTAGTTTACTTTGATCAGATGCACTATACCTGCTATGTTGGTTAGTTTACTTTGATCAGATGCACTATACCTGCTATGTTGTTGGTTAGTTTACTTTGATCAGATGCACTATACCTGCTATGTTGTTGGTTAGTTTACTTTGATCAGATGCACTATACCTGCTATGTGTGGTTAGTTTACTTTGATCAGATGCACTATACCTGCTATGTTGGTTAGTTTACTTTGATCAGATGCACTATACCTGCTATGTTGTTGGTTAGTTTACTTTGATCAGATGCACTATACCTGCTATGTTGTTGGTTAGTTTACTTTGATCAGATGCACTATACCTGCTATGTTGGTTAGTTTACTTTGATCAGATGCACTATACCTGCTATGTGTTGGTTAGTTTACTTTGATCAGATGCACTATACCTGCTATGTGTTGGTTAGTTTACTTTGATCAGATGCACTATACCTGCTATGTGTTGGTTAGTTTACTTTGATCAGATGCACTATACCTGCTATGTTGGTTAGTTTACTTTGATCAGATGCACTATACCTGCTATGTTGTTGGTTAGTTTACTTTGATCAGATGCACTATACCTGCTATGTTGTTGGTTAGTTTACTTTGATCAGATGCACTATACCTGCTATGTTGGTTAGTTTACTTTGATCAGATGCACTATACCTGCTATGTTGGTTAGTTTACTTTGATCAGATGCACTATACCTGCTATGTTGGTTAGTTTACTTTGATCAGATGCACTATACCTGCTATGCTTCAATAGGTAATAAAATTTTAAGCTCATTTATTTTTCCCATCAGGCAATCTTAGACAGTCACAGACATGCCAAGATTGAACTGGAAATCTGTCCAATTTTCCTCATCCCTGACACCAACTGCTTCATTGATCATTTTTCTACATTGAAGAAAATCCTCCAAACTAAAAAATATACACTTGTTGTTCCCCTTGTTGGTGAGTATCCAAGAGTGCTAAAACAAATTTCAGCTGGCATGAATTCAATTTTATACACCTATAATAAAATTAAATAATGTTAATGAACTGAACTGAACTATCCCTTAACCCGTCATTGGGGCACCATCGTGAACTGCACACTATCTCACGCCATTTGTCCCGGTCCTGTGCTGCCTATTGAGAGTCGCTGAATGACAGGCGGTCCACTCTTTGATATCGTCCTTCCATCTCTTCCTTTGTCTGCCTCTTTTCCTTCCTCCCTGGAATGTTAATGCCAAAAAACAAAATGAGAGTTTGCCTATTTTATATATATTTCTTGTTCACCGGACTTTATGCATATTGACATTCTCCAACTGGAGTTACAGTCACTATTATTTACATCAATCAGATTTCTTCACCTTTATATGACATTGAAAATTAGAATGATGAACTTTGAAATTAAAATATAATAATTTTTATTAAATTTTTAATATTTGTTTTTAGATGTTAACAATCTTGTAATAAAATGATCTATTCAGTGATCAATGAGCTGGACGGCTTGACCAGAGGGGCTAGAGACAAGCAGTACGATAGCCCCGACCACGCTCACAAAGTCAAGACTCAAGCGCAAGCAGCGATTGAGTTCTTGGAGGCAGAGTTTGAGGTGAAAAACCCAAATCTGAGGGCCCAAACTGCCAAGGGCTCCATTCTTGAAACTATTGCCTTTAGGAGTGAGGAGTCCAATGGTCCCGTGAGTAACTGTATGTAATTAGGTTGGCCAACACAAAGACATCACTCAGTTAAATGTATACAGTTTAGATGTAGAAGCTATAGCTATAGTAGTTATATACAACATAAAATCCCAGATAGTAGGGCAGCCATTGGGGATACAGACAGTAGGACAGCCATTGGGGATACAGACAGTAGGACAGCCATTGGGGATACAGACAGTAGGACAGCCATTGGGGATACAGACAGTAGGACAGCCATTGGGGATACAGACAGTAGGACAGCCATTGGGGATACAGACAGTAGGACAGCCATTGGGGATACAGACAGTAGGACAGCCATTGGGGATACAGACAGTAGGGACAGCCATTGGGGATACAGACAGTAGGACAGCCATTGGGGATACAGACAGTAGGACAGCCATTGGGGATACAGACAGTAGGACAGCCATTGGGGATACAGACAGTAGGACAGCCATTGGGGATACAGACAGTAGGACAGCCATTGGGGATACAGACAGTAGGACAGCCATTGGGGATACAGACAGTAGGGACAGCCATTGGGGATACAGACAGTAGGACAGCCATTGGGGATACAGACAGTAGGACAGCCATTGGGGATACAGACAGTAGGACAGCCATTGGGGATACAGACAGTAGGACAGCCATTGGGGATACAGACAGTAGGACAGCCATTGGGGATACAGACAGTAGGACAGCCATTGGGGATACAGACAGTAGGACAGCCATTGGGGATACAGACAGTAGGACAGCCATTGGGGATACAGACAGTAGGACAGCCATTGGGGATACAGACAGTAGGACAGCCATTGGGGATACAGACAGTAGGACAGCCATTGGGGATACAGACAGTAGGACAGCCATTGGGGATACAGACAGTAGGACAGCCATTGGGGATACAGACAGTAGGACAGCCATTGGGGATACAGACAGTAGGACAGCCATTGGGGATACAGACAGTAGGGCAGCCATTGGGGATACAGACAGTAGGGACAGCCATTGGGGATACAGACAGTAGGGCAGCCATTGGGGATACAGACAGTAGGGCAGCCATTGGGGGATACAGACAGTAGGACAGCCATTGGGGATACACACAAAATAGGACAGCCATGTACGGACCATGTAGTTGAGTCTGAATTTCAAACCTGTGCTATAAATTAATGTCCATACTGAAGTTTGAAACCAAAAAAAAACCCAACTATAGTTGGACTATGACACCTGACTGAACAAGAAATGTATAGTTAAAAAGAAATTGTCCACAATTTGCCAAATATTCTGATTTGTTTGCCTTGTATCAATTGTAAAAACATGATGAGAGCTCGCAATATTTTCAGGGCATCAATGATGACATCATCCTCAACTGTTGTTTGCACTACTGCAAAGACATGGCCAGGGAATTCATGCCTAAAGATAAAGGTGACGACTCTGATGGTGTTTTACTTAACATTCGTCAAATCATTACAGTGATTATTGACAAGCTAAGTTAGCTAAATGAAATCTGAAACTCATTAATCAATCAAGTGCCGCCTTCATGTTGTTGATTATTTTACTAATTTATTTCAGACCACCCCGTTCGGTTGTACAGAGAAGTGGTCTTGTTGACAGATGACAGGAACCTGCGCCTCAAGGCCCACACCTGCAACATACCAGTCAAAGATGTGCCCAACTTCAAGAAATGGAGCAAGATCACATGATCCCCCCACCCACCCCCACTTGTGCACAGTGGGTTGATGTAGTCCGTTGTACCTCAAAGTATCGGAGCGTTCTTGTCTCCGTCGGTGGAACCGGTGGTTAAAGTGTTTCAACACACACCTGCCACCTTCCCGTCTTGCATGCTAGTTTTTAGCTACGCCTCAATGCATCCACGTTTTGTTGCAGAGAAGCTATCAAAAGAGTTCTGTGATTCTGTCCCTTTGTGTGTGGGGTGGGGCTGGTGGGGACAGTCATCACTTTTATTTGAGGAAATATTTGATGTGAGTTTGAACTAGCTGGTGTTCAGTGCAAGAAAGTTATTTGGTTCATTGTTGATAGCAATGTCAAGGACCGCTGTAAAGTAATCGCTGTTGGTAAAGATTGGTTAACTGTACTGTCCTTAACGCAAAGGGACAGAATTTGAGATAAATTTGTTTGACATGCGTTACCCAGGCCTAAGCAGAAACATATAATAATGCCTTAACTGTTGGCCCACCCACACCGCCTGAACTCCCCCCCCCCTCCCCCACTCTGAGAAGGTTTTAGATTTTCTTATGATATTTTGACACTAATGGAGTAACAAAACAAACTGTTGCCTTGACAGTTGGTTGGGTAGTGAAGGGTACCTGTTTGTCTTAATTTCCCTAACTAATGAGTACTGAGTATTAATCTACAACTGCATAATTAAAAATTAGAGCATCCATTAATGGGTACCTTTCTAAACTATACATTTGATTTTATGGTCACTAAAAAGTTTTTTTTTAATTGATGTTTAATTATTTATTTTTTAAAAATTGTCCTGAAAGCGGTCTAAGAAAATTCTTTCTGCTGGTGGAATTCAGGCATCAGTCTCAGCCATTCTGTCACCGGTTGACTGCTTTGTTTAGGATGTAAGTCTATATCAAAGCTTGAGTAAGACTTGTGATGCTCAGTGCTGGGTCACTGCTGCTCTTGATCAGTTGCTTTTAAAGCATTTTGGTGAAAGTTTTTATAAACAGTTTTAGTTGGTTGACTGAAACTGAAAGTGCAGAAATTGTCTTGTTTACATTCAGAGTGCAGATCATTACAAAAACTGTTAGACAATCTTGAAAAATGCTCAGTTGATCCCTGAGGGGCACAGCTGATATCTGATGGGCACAGCTGATCCCTGAGGGGCACAGGTGATCCCTGAGGGGCACAGTTGATCCCTGAGGGGCACAGGTGATCCCTGATGGGGCACAGGTGATCCCTGATGGGCACAGCTGATCCCTGATGGGCACAGTTGATCCCTGATGGGCAGAGCTGATTCCTCATTGACAGAGCTGATCTCTGATGGGCACAGCTAATCCATGATGGGCACAGCTAACCCCAGGTGGACACAGCTGAACTCTAAAAGGTACAAAGTGTTTTCAGTTGACTGTTGAATTGTAAGAGTTGTATTAATAGTATTCGTCATGAGGTGATGGTGCTTGAAAATTCAATGAAAAGCCTAAGGATAGTGTACTGTCAGATTATATTTGCCTCAAAAGTAACACAACTTTCAATGCTTAAATTTACTTTAAAGCTTTGTGGTGAGATTAACAGCTTCTTAATTTGATCTTCTCAAATTATTTTATACGTATGTGTTTGATTTTTAACAATTTTTATTTGTCATTCTTCAAATTTAGCTTTAGAGAAAAATATTAAAACAAATTATTGGTTAAAACTATTTAGCCAATGTGCAGTGCATCTTTATAAAATTGTTTTGATTAATCTAAAATAAAATTTTGATTCTTATGTTTTTGTTTATTGTTTAATTATTCCAGTATTTACTACCTACAAATCAGAGACACAAAATCTTTATTTCATGTGACAATAATATTGTCTAAAAGCTAAAAGCTATTGCAGTGAAATATTTGTTATTATTTGGCTCTTAGAATTTAACTAGAGTATTTTCTTTCTAAGACAATCATCCTGAAAGGATCAGTTGTCAATTGTATCAACTTTTTGGTGTGTGATGTTACATCAGAATCAGAGGCACTTTTAGTTGTTAGCACCAGCCAATGAGGTGAAGGATTGATCCTTCTTAACCCCAAACCAAAGGAAGAAACAAAGCTCTGGCTTGGAAACAAAATGTGTTTATTATTAATTACATATTATTAATTACATGTATACTTAAATATTTCTAAAGTTTATTAGCAATTTCACTTGTTTTAACACTTACAATTATAATAAATGCTTTCTCATTTTGAAATGTTTAGTTGTGACTTGAGATTCTAGTTATCAGAACACACCTAGTAGTCAGTCTTGTGGGATGACAAATGTGACTCACAATTTAAAATAACTTTATAAAATTTTATTAATTTTTAAAAAACAAAAATTAAATGTACTTGCTTTTATTTATTTTTTGTAACTATAAAAACTTGACAGTAGTATAAACTATCAAGACATTGAGACCACAGAAGCTAGAAATCTTGTTTGTCACCCAACTTGTCAGCCCGACACTCCATCAAGTCTGGTTGTTACTAGTTTCATAAGTGCAATTACCTGTGATTGTTAATTACATGGATCAAGGATTTCTCTCAGATCATGAACTCACTGGTTTTGTTTTAAATAATACCAAGTCTTGTTTCAATGAGAGTGAAATGAATTGTTAACTCTTGCAGAGGAGAAATCATGATTGAAATGATGTTCTCGCTAGAGCCAGAACACATTAATTTTCATACAAATTGTTGAGCATGTTTATTTTTTAATGTTTCATTTTGTCAATAACGAAATTAGATAGCTGGCATATGTCATTAGTTGTGAGTAACTTATGAAAGTACTGCCCTGTGTTTTTAAGTGAGACCACCTTTTTATTAGTTTTCTTTGTTTTAAAACCAAATATTTTTGATTGACTTAAAAATGTATTTATTTATGTTATTTTAACAAATACATGTAATTTTTATTTGTAATGGGGAGATATTGTTTTACTCACCATTTGCCATGATCTTTTTTATGTCCTGAATAAATTTTTTAGTTTTTATTCATGAATCCAACTATAACAAAGGTTAACATTTTTAAAACCAGATAGCATCAATATAATCAAAGAAAAAGTATCAAATGTTTGAAAAGAATCTTTTTAATTAACAAAAATATAATAATTCCTTTTCTACCCATGCAATGAAATGAATTCAGTACAAAAGTAACTACTTGGCTACTATTTAATTTTTGCATTTTGTTTGACCATGGAAGTTGAATTAAAAAAAAATTAATTAAGGTTTAAATCTCATGAAGTTTATCTTTTGCAACAAATGACACTTTGCAAAAACATAGATTTTTGTTTAGAAATTGGAAATATCTTCTATTTCTATTTCATTTGTTGAAACTGTTTATTAGGAAACACGTTCAAGATGGGATAGTAATTTATTTTATAATGATTTCATATGATGGTTAGTTTCATGACTCATTTATTGAATGACTGCTACTTGACTGCTACTTGACTGCTACTTCCAAGTATTTTATTACCAGTTTTAATATGTATGTAAAAAATGTCCCCTTAAGAAATCGTCCCAGTATTTAATGTTTATGGGTGTACAATTTTGAACCTTTCCATGAAACCTTTGAGTTATTTTAAGTGGCCAGGTTTATTCTAATTAATGGTTATGGTTAAATTCTACATTTTTTGTTCTCTACAATTCAATTAAAATCATCATATTTGAATTCCTAGAGTTGATCTTGACTTGTATATCAGCAGTTTATTGATGTTCATTTAAAGACTTTATTCTTCCTTAGTTTTGTAGCCAAACAAACTTTCAAATTTAAGTCTAAGATTATTTTTCGTTTGGTTTATTTTCGGTTGGTTATTGAATATTTTTCCTGTTTTATCGGGGCATGAAATGGATAAATGAAAATTCTTTGCCAGATAAATCTTATCAAATAAATTTATCTGGTTTAAGTGACCGAGGTCCAGTTTATTTAAAATAAAATATTTTCTCAGTGCTCCATTCTACTGTTGGAATTATTGTGATCAGCCTCGATTATAACGTGGCTCAAAAGTTTTGTCAGTTAAATTTAAACAATATATTTTGTAGTCTTATTATTTTAAAAAATATGTACAATGTCAAAAGAATGTGCTGGCTGTGTTTAGTTGTTTCGTGAGTGTTAACAAGTATTATTTTTACATTAGATAGTCATTTGTTAAGTTTTGTTATACTTTCATTTTTTTCCATATTGAATAATGTAATCTTATTATAAATATACTTTTTACTTTTTTTGTTCTTGTCATAAACATACAATGTAGTGTATAACTTAATTGAAATCTAAAACTAACACTACTTGCCCGTTAGTACTCAAGTTGTCTCTCTTGTTCAAGCTCTTCTCTTGTCTATGTTGTCTGTCTTGTCCAAGTTACCTCTCTTGTCCAAGTTACCTCTCTTGTTCAAGTTACCTCTCTTGTCCAAGTTGTCTCTCTTGTTCAAGTTGTCTCTCTTGTTCAAGTTGTCTCTCTTGTTCAAGCTCTTCTCTTGTTCAAGTTGTCTCTCTTGTTCAAGTTCTCTCTCTTGTTCAAGTTGTCTCTCTTGTTCAAGTTGTCTCTCTTGTTCAAGTTGTCTCTCTTGTTCAAGCTCTTCTCTTGTTCAAGTTGTCTCTCTTGTTCAAGCTCTTGTTCAAGTCTCTCTTGTTCAAGTTGTCTCTCTTGTTCAAGCTCTTCTCTTGTTCAAGTTGTCTCTCTTGTTCAAGCTCTTCTCTTGTTCAAGTTGTCTCTCTTGTTCAAGCTCTTCTCTTGTTCAAGTTGTCTCTCTTGTTCAAGTTGTCTCTCTTGTTCAAGTTGTCTCTCTTGTTCAAGTTGTCTCTCTTGTTCAAGCTCTTCTCTTGTCAAGTTGTCTCTCTTGTTCAAGTTGTCTCTCTTGTTCAAGTTGTCTCTCTTGTTCAAGTTGTCTCTCTTGTTCAAGTTGTCTCTCTTGTTCAAGTTGTCTCTCTTGTTCAAGTTGTCTCTCTTGTTCAAGTTGTCTCTCTTGTTCAAGTTGTCTCTCTTTTCAAGCTCTTCTCTTGTCTATGTTGTCTCTCTTGTTCAAGTTGTCTCTCTTTTCAAGCTCTTCTCTTGTCTATGTTGTCTCTCTTGTTCAAGTTGTCTCTCTTGTTCAAGTTGTCTCTCTTGTTCAAGCTCTTCTCTTGTTCAAGTTGTCTCTCTTGTTCAAGCTCTTCTCTTGTTTAAGTTGTCTCTCTTGTTCAAGCTCTTCTCTTGTCCAAGTTGTCTCTCTTGTTCAAGCTCTTCTCTTGTCCAAGTTGTCTCTCTTGTTCAAGCTCTTCTCTTGTCCAAGTTGTCTCTCTTGTTCAAGCTCTTGGCCATGTTGTCTGTCTTATCCAAGTTACCTCTCTTGTCCAACTTGTCTCTCTTGGGCATGTTGCTGTCTCTCTTGAGCAGGTTGTCTCTCATGACCAAAATAACCAGTTCATCCTTGAGAGATCTATTAAGAAAAACCCACTTAACATGTGGGGCAATCATTGTCAAGCCATTCAGGATTTGATTGTACTCTACCTGACCTCTTACTGTTGTCAAAGTTTTTTGCTATGTCATGACAGGATCGCTCACGTCATGAAATATTCAGTGCCATGCCCGTTTGTAAGACACCACCAACTGAACCATCGTGGCACCATTCAACAGTTGATCTCATAATGTAATTTATAACGAAGTATGCTTGTACTTCTAATTGGCATTCACCACATCCCAAGTCACACTTTTTGTGTGCGCTTTCAGCTGGTGGGATGAGAGTGAAAGGATGACATTGATACATTTATTTGATGTTATTGATAAGTCATTTTCACTTCGAGGTTTACCTAGTTAGAAAATGTTGTACCTATTGTTATATAGTATAGACACCTTTCTCTTCTGATTCCGTAGTTGTGTTGGTAATTCTGAAAAGAAAACTATTCGCCTTGATGCTTGCTACGAGATCAGAGTTGTTTAAAGCCCATTGAAGTTGAAGCCGTTTACTAAAATTTACTTGGTCCAGGAATACACCCTCGTATCTACATTGACTTCTCAGACTGTCTGCTCCAATACTGTGGGCTTCTTTCTGTCAGGCCTATAAAATGTCGTATTTAAATTTGACAAGCCAATGTTTTGGTTGGAATGCAGAGTTTACAGGCTTGTCTAAGGTTTCGACTACTTACTTGAGTTGTCCCAGGGGAAAAGTTTTAGTCTTTTAAAGAACATGGTCTTTTTAACCCTTTAAATACTTTCATTAAGTCAATTTAAAGTAAAAGTTTCTTTATGCACTCCATGAAGAACCATAACAAAATTTTTAAAATTTATCCTATCTCCAATAATTACCAAAACCCTTTATCTTAAAATCTTTTCATCTGAACTCGTGATAGCATTAGAAGATGATTTTTAATTTTGTGTCTTGTTTTCTCACAAACAAACAGCGGTAGTTAGCACACAAAAAACAACAAACAAACAAACAAGGGGGAAATATTTTACAAAGTTCCAAACAGTTTACTGGAGACTTGAAAGTATATTTGGGTGAAGAGCTACAGAGAAGAAGTAAGTGTATGTTTCTAGAGTTGCGGGAGCTCTACAATAATGATGTTTTTAGTGTGAGGATGAGACCAGTGTCAGGACTTTGACAGCTATAGGTGACAGAGTTAAGTTGTTTCTGTGGCTGACAGGCCTATCGCTGTTAGATAGCCACAAGACAGCAGTAGCAGGACTTTGACAGCTAGGTACGATACTATAGCTGACAGTGTTCAGTTATTTCTGTGGCCGACAGGCCTATCACTGTTCGATAGCCATAAGACAGCAGTAATGCATAAAATAAAATATTTTGTTATCTTTTCCTGACACTGCTCCACAGACCAGCCCGCCATAACTTATTTCAAATAGTGTTATAACTATTAACATGAACTATTTTTAACTACTGATCTATGTTGATAGAATCCACTCCCTAAATGCTGTTCAGCTGCCTTTATACCTACGCGTACGGAATCGTGTCCAAGTTAAAACTGTAACTATAAACTTGACTCAAGTCTGTTCATTTCGTATTGTAATTGTATGCATTGAGCATCAGATGATTGTCCTAATGCTTTACTTTACCTCTAAACTTTGCAACAGAAATTCCGTCTATGGATGTATAGTTATTAATTGAACGTTATTTGATGGTTATTAATATAATAGTTTGATTGTTTTTTTTTGCATTGTATGCTATATTATATTATCGAGTAGAGTAGATTGTTCAATCTGACAAGAGTTGCTATATAAAGACATGTGGGGTACTGCCCCCAGAGAGCCCTGATTTATATGCAGTCATTTAGTCTAGAGCTGCCATTACAGAGCGTTAGTGTAGAATCTAGAGCAATGTTCCCTCTACGGTTCGTTGGTCCGTGTGCAAAACAAAAAAATAGTGTGCAACATTGCACAGCATCCATTTTTTGTGAACTATTTTGCATATCAGAAACACAGATATTATATTGTCTTTATAAAAATTTGCTGCATGGTAATTCTAAACTGCTGTGCGGCATCAGTCAGATATCCGCACGGCCGCGCAGCTTAAAGGGAACATTGGTCTAGTGATACCTTTCCAGAGCTCATCCAAACAGACCATTAATAAGACAATAATTGGCTAAATAGGTGAGTGATGCTTCTGGTGAGTGAAGGTCTCGGTGAATGAGGCTCCTGATGAGTGTGTTGAAAGATGTGTAGTTTAGCATCCACCCATGTGTAACATGTTCCTGTATAAACCTCACTGTAACATATTCCTGTGTAAACCTCACTGTAACATGTTCCTGTGTAAACCTCACTGTAACATGTTCCTGGGTAAACCTCACTGTAACATGTTCCTGTATAAATCTCACTACATTATTGACATTGTCCATGTTTGTCCACGCGTACACTGCTAACATCTTTTGATGAACCGAATAAAATCCTGACGTTTTCTTGGCCTGTCTTAGTTGCCCGTGGGTGTGATGGTGTAGCATTAGACTACTGAATGTGATGGTGTAGCATTAGACTACTGAATGTGATGGTGTAGCATTAGACTACTGAATGTGATGGTGTAGCATTAGACTACTGAATGTGATGGTGTAGCATTAGACTACTGAATGTGATGGTGTAGCATTAGACTACTGAATGTGGTGGTGTAGCATTAGACTACTGAATGTGATGGTGTAGCATTAGACTAATGAATGTGATGGCGTAGCATTAGACTACTGAATGTGATGGTGTAGCATTAGACTAATGAATTTGATGGTATAACATTAACATTAGGGGCCGTCCATAAATGACGTCACGCACCTTTTAAAAAAATGAAGGGGGAAGGTCACACATTTGTGACGAGGGTGAGGGGTTGTTTAAGAAATGTGACATCGCATCAAAATGCACAACTTTAAATAAAAGTTCCACTTAGATATTTAATTGCTTTCATTTACCACGTTTTTATTAATTCGCTTTCGTTCCTGTGGCATTGTTTGTGCGTCTGTCCAAGATTTTTCAAATCTGCCAACGTAAAATTAAACCACTTCTGATGTTCCTAGAGATCTCAAAATTTTACCACAGTTAGATCTTGGATGACAATGCATTGTATCAAAATTTCAGATCGATCGAATGTACCGTTATTAAATTATTGAACTTTTTAGTTTATCTATATTTTATTATACACTTGCTTTCGTGTCTGTCTGTCCGCAATTTTTCAAATTTGCCAACGTAAAATTAAACTGATGGCCCTAGAGAGCTCAAAATTTTACCACAGATAGATCTTGGTTGACAATACATTGTATCAAAATTTCAGATCGATCGAATGTACCGTTATTAAATTAATGCATTTCTTAGTTTATCTTTATGTAAGCATCTGCACCCGCCTGCCGTAGTTTAATTTCACGTGGAGAGTTCACCCCGTGACCTCATCGCTTTGTTATTAAACGTTGGGCGGGCGCTGATGAGGTGTTTGGTAAAATAAATAGAAGTAAAAAAATATTTTTGAAAACCACGTTTTTATTAGTGGACTAAAAGAAGAAAATAATTTAAAACTTATAAGTTCAAGTACTTCGATTTAATATGACTAAAAACGTGGGACGGGTGTTTGGTATAAAAATTAAAGATTTCTAATTTAGAAGGCAAAAGAGAGATCTATAAGTGAGAGAATGAGTGAATCGCATATGTTAAACCTCATAAGCGCCCGCCCCATGTTTTTAGTCATATTAAATCGAAGTACTTGAACTAATAAGTTTTTAATTATTTTCTTCTTTTTAGTCCACTTATAAAAACGTGGTTTTTAAAAATCCTTTTTTTTTACCTTTATTAATTTTTTTATTTAAAGACGTTTTCAAATACTTCACACCTGTTACGATATAGAGTGCAGCCTTACACTAAATACATACTTAAATTGGCAAAAAAAGTGATTTCAAACATGCTCATTTTAAATGGAAAGTACCTTTTTTTAAAAAAATTTGTCAGATTTGTGACGAGAGGGCGAAAAATCGGCCAAAATCGCGTGATTTCATTTATGGACGGCCCCTTAGACTACTGAATGTGATGGTGTAGCAAAGACCTTGGTAGTATTAGGCAAACCAAAGATACTATAAACTCATGTTCTATAGAAAGCAATAATTTACTCAAAAACGTTAAGTGTGTTCGCTCGGGGCTCGTGACATTTTCCGGGAAGGTTCGTTATCTAAAAATAAATCAGGACCCCGGGGAAAGTGAGCGATGAACACATTAATGTTTGACGTCTCCAAGCTTATCTATCTGCTCTGTCCCCAGCGTGACAAACTGCTTGATATCAGGCTGCTCATCGACTGACTCAGCAGCTGCTGAATTCAACGTCATGGGGTGAACATATCGAAGTCCATCTTGACACCAAGCGCTCCTGTGTGTCCTCATTGTCCGTCAGATTGACAGAACGATAAGGACCGCTAAGGGTTGATAATGTTAATTGTGATGTTCAAATATTTAATCCCTACGGCTGTCTTGGGAGCATGGGGCAAAGTGAAGTGAGCATGTATAGAACCTTGTTGACTGATCATCGGTATATGTCGCAGTTCTTGGGCTATATACTGGATGTGTTTTGGGACGTCGCGCCCCCCCACCCACACACACACACATACTGTCAACTTTTAATATATTCCTAGATACGAAAATAGACCAGCATGCTAGAGGGGAATACATTAAGAATTTCAAGCACGGTTTGTGTGGGTTAGTTGTATTGTAAGAAACGACATGGAACACATTTATTTAACAAGATACTGTGTTGGAACAGTGCAGTATTGGGGGGGGGTCTTTTGGTCGTTATGGTTTAATTTTTAACAAAATTTGTTTCACCTTTTGAATCCAGATCACTGAATCTTGGACGCATCATATGGCCGGCACTTACCATAGAGGCGCGCGGTTGAAGGCGGTGCCCTTTAACAGTTTCTTGCTATGAACTTAACATGGGCAAGTGTCAGCGGTTCTAAGAATATGCACCTACGCCTGGTCTTTATTTTCTTGTTGAAAAAGTCTTGAGAGTAATCGCCAGCGCGCCATGCATGATTGACTCCCAGAGCCAAGCACAGTGTGTACTTCTTGTCGCGATCCCTTTCATTGAGTCACTTGAGAGGAAGAAACAAAACCTCAACGTACACACAATAGGTCTCAATAGGATGCAGTTGACAGCGTGCGGGATTCAAGAGGTGCTACCACTTAGGACAAGCGGCCCTCGTTTTATCCTCGCTGTCTCAACTTGACACGAGCGTCGTCTGAATCAACTGTTTCTTAAGGTCACGCGTCTTAACAATGAGAACTTATCCACGACCTAGGAAACTTAAGGAAATGCCTTGAAGTCAGTTAGTTGTATCCTTTAAACTTTGGTTAATATTTGGCCTGCCACTTGAGCATCGTTTTAAGAGCTAGATTGCCATCCAAATACGGATAAAATTGGCAACATATATAGCTATCATGATAATCAAAATCTTCAAATTGTATTTTTAATTTAGTTTACACTTACAGGGGCGCGAGTACAACTACAATGTCTGACGAATCATTGGAAGTGCGCATGTGGAGAGTCAAGATTCCTGTCTCTGGAAGATCTGTCCAGTATATAAACATGTATTTTGTTTTAAAACTTTTTGTTACCATTCAATTCATTCATATTAAATTTAAATTCAAGTCCAGAAAATTTTGACAGAATACTAACTCGGCAATGGGTTTGTGGTGTCGTGTTAAACAGTGTATGTGTGTGTGTGGGGGGGCGTTTAAAAAAGACAATTTATGCATTTATAGATGTTCAAAACATTTGTCATAGTTCAGTCCTTGCACTCATGGGATAAGTTTGTCATTGACACCTGACTGCTCGTATCTCTTTTAACGGTCCGACAAGTATAGTCCACTAGTCGGTTCTTCAGTCAAGTTAATCCAGAGTCGTATCCTATACCAGGAGCTGAGTTTTAAAACGTTATAGCTGGACTGTGATCAAGAAGCCCCGAGACATGGGGTTAAAGGGGGAACAAATATCGTTCTTACCTCTCGTTGTGATACAGACCACAAATATTCTTACCTCTCGTTGTGATACAGACCACAAATATCGTTCTAACCTCTCATTGTGATACAGACCACAAATATCATTCTTACCTCTCGTTGTGATACAGACCACAAATATCGTTCTTACCTCTCATTGTGATACAGACCACAAATATCGTTCTTACCTCTCGTTGTGATACAGACCACAAATATCGTTCTTACCTCTCGTTGTGATACAGACCACAAATATCGGTCTTACCTCTCGTTAGACCACAAATATCGGTCTTACCTCTCGTTAGACCACAAATATCGGTCTTACCTCTCGTTGTCATACAGACCACAAATATCGGTCTTACCTCTCGTTGTGATACAGACCACAAATATCGGTCTTACCTCTCGCTGTCATACAGACCACAAATATCGTTCTTACCTCTCGTTGTCATACAGACCACAAATATCGTTCTTACCTCTCGTTGTCATACAGACCACAAATATCGTTCTTACCTCTCGTTGTCATACAGACCACAAATATCTTTCTTACCTCTCGTTGTGATACAGACCACAAATATCGGTCTTAACTCTCGTTGTCATACAGACCACAAATATCGTTCTTACCTCTCGTTAGACCACAAATATCGTTCTTACCTCTCGTTGTCATACAGACCACAGATATCGTTCTTACCTCTCGTTGTGATACAGACCACAAATATCGTTCTTACCTCTCGTTGTGATACAGACCACAAATATCGTTCTTACCTCTCGTTGTGATACATACCACAAATATCGGTCTTACCTCTCGCTGTCATACAGACCACAAATATCGTTCTTACCTCTCGTTGTGATACAGACCACAAATATCGTTCTTACCTCTCGTTGTGATACATACCACAAATATCGGTCTTACCTCTCGCTGTCATACAGACCACAAATATCGTTCTTACCTCTCGTTGTGATACAGACCACAAATATCGTTCTTACCTCTCGTTGTGATACAGACCACAAATATCGTTCTTACCTCTCGTTGTGATACAGACCACAAATATCGTTCTTACCTCTCGTTGTGATACAGACCACAAATATCGTTCTTACCTCTCGTTAGACCACAAATATCGTTCTTACCTCTCGTTGTGATACAGACTACAAATATCGTTCTTACCTCTCGTTGTGATACAGACCACAAATATCGTTCTTACCTCTCGTTGTGATACAGACCACAAATATCGTTCTTACCTCTCGTTAGACCACAAATATCGTTCTTACCTCTCGTTGTCATACAGACCACAAATATCGTTCTTACCTCTCGTTGTGATACAGACCACAAATATCGTTCTTACCTCTCGTTGTGATACAGACCACAAATATCGTTCTTACCTCTCGTTGTGATACAGACCACAAATATCGTTCTTACCTCTCGTTGTGATACAGACCACAAATATCGTTCTTACCTCTCGTTGTGATACAGACCACAAATATCGTCCTTACCTCTCGTTGTGATACAGACCACAAATATCGTTCTTACCTCTCGTTGTGATACAGACCACAAATATCGTTCTTACCTCTCGTTGTGATACAGACCACAAATATCGTTCTTACCTCTCGTTAGACCACACATATCGTTCTTACCTCTCGTTGTTATACAGACCACAAATATCGTTCTTACCTCTCGTTGTCATACAGACCACAAATATCGGTCTTACCTCTCGTTAGACCACAAATATTGTTCTTACCTCTCGTTAGACCACAAATATTGTTCTTACCTCTCGTTAGACCACAAATATCGTTCTTACCTCTCGTTAGACCACAAATATTGTTCGTACCTCTCGTTAGACCACAAATATTGTTCTTACCTCTCGTTAGACCACAAATATTGTTCTTACCTCTCGTTAGACCACAAATATTGTTCTTACCTCTCGTTAGACCACAAATATCGTTCTTACCTCTCGTTAGACCACAAATATCGTTCTTACCTCTCGTTAGACCACAAATATTGTTCTTACCTCTCGTTAGACCACAAATATTGTTCTTACCTCTCGTTAGACCACAAATATTGTTCTTACCTCTCGTTGTCATACAACCCAAGATCAACATCCGGCACCGCCTACAAAACTTTCAAATCAGGATTTACTTCCCTGCCAAAAATCTACCCTTTCCACCTTAGTTATATTATAGTCCAAGCTTTTCCCCAGACGGGGATCGTCTCTCCCAGTCAGCGTCACGGGCAGCTCACCGCCCACACTACGCCACTCGGCTCCCGGACACATCATACTATTGTTACCCTACAGACATGACACCTTACACCTTTTTGCCTTCAGTCGACACGCAGTTCTCCTGGTCTCCTAGCGATTTAGTGGAAAAGTTCCGTTTAGCCGCGTCTTAGGATTTCAACGGAAAAAAATAGAAGTTCAGATTGTGCAATTAAGAGAAAACTGCCAATTTGTCTAAAAAATTATAATAAAATTGGAAGACGGAAGAAGTAAAATACAGGTCGAACAAGATTTATAATAAGGGTGAGTAGTTCAGTCGTTATTGGTGGCAGGTAAGTGTAAGTGTTATTTCAAGGACACGTTAGGTAAGAATAGCAGGTAAGTGGAGGTGTTACTTCTGGGTTTTCTTTAGTGGGGAGGGGGGTGGGCAATCGGTCAACATTTCCCGAATCCCCGCGATAACGGGTGTCCATAAATAAGATTGCGTTAGAAAACCCCGTAATTATATTGTAAAGTGAGCTATGTATTGTAAAAAGTGAAGTAGTTTGTGGAGATATGCCATTAAAGTGTTAGAATATTTCAGAGATGGAATAGGTCATAGGTCATGCGCTTGCGTACTTCCTTTAAGCCAAAATCCGTTATGAATCTTTTATAAATTACTAGACGCCCCGCGGCGTAGCATACGCCGCAAACTTGCTCATAGTTACTGCAAGAAAAAAAGGGAGGGGGAGAACGGACACAAACAGTAGCACGAACAAATGGGAACAACGCGGGTGAACGATGGGGGACCACCGAAGCATTTCTGGTAAGTATTTAGGACATCGCCACAATATATAAAAAAATATTACAGCCATGAAGCCAAGTTGGAGAGCAACAACTTCGTCCATGAAACGAAATATGCGACCAATAGAAACAGACAGGTACCTGGTGAAGGAATTGATATAACATTGAACAAAGCTTTTTTCCGTGACATGCGAAGCGGTGTTTATGTTTGCTAAGAAAGGGGGGAAAAGAATAGGCATTGACATTTTTAAAAATTAAAAAAAACATATGTTGCCACTTGGGCTTGAACCTAAGACCTTCCGCATGTTAGGCGGCTGTAATAACCAATACACTACGAAATACATACACACTGTGCAGGAACTTCGAAAGTGAATGTAAAAAGCATTGCTGTCTCAAGACATGCCCCACCCCTCCACTACCTTCGCTTGCCAACCGTTAACTGTGTTTAGTTGACCCGAGCGAGGGTCATTCGTCATGCTCGGTTGCACATATTTTTGCTGCGTACTTGCCTGGCATGGTCCCATGAAGAGAATTATATATATAGATAGTTCAATGGCAGGGGAGACGATCAGCTTCGTTTCGTCAATAATGTAATGCCGGTGCTCTCCCACTGGCCTGCAATAGTGAATAATCCTTTTTGTCCAACAATCATAGTTATCATGTTTGTAGCTCAGGTTGGCTAAGTAATCAGTCCAACCTTCAATGAAATGAGTAAAACGCGTTCAACTATGTAGATACCGAGTTTTGCATATATTATATATTTTTTTTAATGTATAAATAAATAAACCAGTTAATGTTATTTCTAAGTCTTCCTTTATCTAATAAGTAACGCGACTATTTAATGTGTTGCCACACTACGAAATCAACTGTTAGTCCTTCTGTTGTTCAGTAAGGCTGGCCGAGATGGACTATTATCTGCCCAATATGAAATCATATTCCCATTTGTTTTTTGTTTTTGTTTTTTTCCTAGTGGAAATACGTCACGAATATTCGCACCCTTTTATTTTGTAAAGTTATAGAGTTAAATGGATATTTTACATCATAATAATGTATGTTTTTCAACAAATATCTTTTACAAAACAAAGTAATTTTGTCCCACCTGCAACACCAGACAAACTACCATAAAAGACTGCAACTTAAAGTAAATACGAAACTTGATCATACACAGTTATTACCTATTGTCTTAGTAAGTCCGTTGGTAGACAGTATACAGTGAATAATGTCTGTCCACATTCTTCAGGTTGATGAAATTACATCTCCTGCCAAAGGTGTGTTTTTATACCGCCCACCCCACTCCCGCCCCAGCACACGAATGTATAGATATACCACACAATAAAAATGTGTATAAAATAACAAAGCTAGACTAAACAACGGGGGGCAGGGTCGGACTTAGCCTTTCAACCGCTCCGCGCAAAAGTAAAAAAAAAGTGTGCCCCTATTTAAATACAATGAACGTATTCTAAAAATCGTATACGGCTTAAAAAAATATTTTTTTTAGCGAACATCCATAAAATACAGTAACTCAGTAATTAACACAAATACTTAAAATAACAGTTTACTTAAAATAACAGTTTACTTAAAATACTTAATTACAATCCTTTACCATGAATATCATTCAGGCAATTTTATTACGAACTTTTCGTTTAGAAGATTCACTATTAATTAATAAACATCTAAGTCTAAGCTGTTACTGAGTTCATTTTCAATTGGAAATATAGCGAGGTCGGACAATCTTGTTTGACATGTTGTTGTTCTCAAATAGTTCTTGATTATTTTAAGATTTGAAAAACAACGCAGCCGGAATGCAACTTTATTAAAAGAGTTAGTAAATTCTAAGAGCAATTCAAGAGTTTGGAGCATAATTCAATTTTGATATGAATTGCAAAAACTTTCGAAGGTTCTAAATCTTTTTTCAATTAGAGAACGCATCACCTATATTTCTTCACAAAGCTCCCGCCTGTTTATATTCGATGATTTTACAGAAGTATTTGTCGATTAACAAATAAATAAGTACATTTTGTCGGGCAATATTAAAGAAGTAGACTCATCATTTATCACCAAGTGAAAAGATTGGCTACCACCAGTGGCGTAGCTAGGGGGGGGGCGGTGGGGGCGGTCCGCCCCGGGCGGCACTAATTTAGGGGCGGCATTTGTGGGCATTTGAAAAGTACAACCAATACCGACAAACGCCCTTTTTCTTTTGAAGGGGGAAAACCAAGGTGGAAAACAAAAATATTCGTAATTTCGAGTCTTAATTAACGGATTCGCACAACATTTGTTTGATTACATAGTGGATATTATAGCTAACGCAAAACCGTTCAAAAATTTAGAAACGCTCAAAAAACGTATCCATTTGTTTGGAAAACTAAGAGGTATAAGTCGCAGATGACGCTTTTATAAGAAAACTACCAAAAAAAAACACAACTCTGCCGGGCCGAATAGTGTGTGCTATTAATATAGCTACGACAGCTTTTAGGGGAATTTCGACTTCGCAGAATGATGTGCGAACAAGTACCAACATGGCATGGTGGTTCAAATATTGTGTTTAACTAGCTAGTAGTAATTTATATTACTGTTTCAGTTTTCAGTGTTATTAAAAATTTAAATTTATTTTGTTTTTATTGCATTAAAGTAGCACATATAATTTGTGCTTTTCATTAAAATGCGGTTATTCATTAAGCATGTTACGCATATCCAATTAAAGTACATGTAATAGTAATGTGTAAATAATTTGAATTAAACTATTTTATGGAAAATTATTAAGATTTCATGACAAGAATATGTAAATATTCAAATTTCTCTGTTAATAAACACTACAATAGGCATAATAATTTCGAAAAAGACATACTTTAAAATTTCAAGCGTCTTGGAAAAATTGACATCTGGAGAAGTAACTAGTAAAACGAGATCAGATGCTGGACTTTTACTCAATTCTGTGCAATCTTTTTCTCTTCTATGTTATCTCAATTTATGGGAACCCGTCATTTTTTAAAATTTATGCAAAGCCATTGCATGGAACAAAGAGATGTGCTAATACAAAATGATGTTATATCAGCCAAACAATTTGTGAAGAGATGGAGATATCAACTGAACGCCTAGCTAGAAGGATAAAAATATGAGTAGGGGAAATTCAGAAGACGTTGTTCTGTCTTTATAACAAGAAGTACAACGAGAAATGTTTTTATCCATGGATGGAATTAAAAAAGAAAAGAAAATAACGCTTTGATGAGTTGCATTTCCTTGCAAGAAAATATTCTTATATAATACCATGTAACCTACTAAATGAAGCATTTGAACATCAAATAAATTACTTTATTGACATTGACAGTTAAATATGGAAAGAAAAAGGATCCAGGTTTTTATGGCTGTTCCTATACACTACAAGAAGAGGCATTATGTTAGAAAAACGGGGGAAAAGGCACCTTTGCTTTTTAATTTATTCAACAGTATAGATTGGAAAATTCTGTACCCAACATTGTAATTTTGCTATGAATTATTTCAACTATTGCTATCAGTGTTGCTAGTTGTGAAAGGAGCTTCTCCAAACTGAAGTTGATAAAAAATTATCTTCGTTTACACAATGAGCGATTAAAGACAACAAAATCTTACAATACTGTCCATAGAACAAGATATTACAAAACAAATAATTTTAATTTTGATAGCGTAATACACGATTTTTCTATTATGGAAGTTAGGAAAGTAAATGTATAAATATGCTAACATACTAATGTACAGAGGCGTAAGTTGGTTTTTGACGCCCTTGGCTAATTTATTTTGGCGCCTTTTATTTAAATAAAAAATTAAAAATGAGAGATTTAGCGGCGCCCTTTTGAACTGGCGCAGGCCGGCGCCCTTGGCAACTGCCCCAATGTCAAGCCGTTGTTACGCCACTGATAATGTATACCATTTCTTTGTTTGTAAAAAAAATCATTTATTTATAAATACAACATAAAAGAATAGTAATATTAATTGGTAATGTTTTTTGGGGTGTAAATTTGGAATATTTTTTGTCTCATGACCTGCGAGTTCAGTAACTTTCTTGTGGCCTTTATAAAAAGTATCTTGTATTTTTATAAATGTGTATTTATAGGTATATAATCTTATGCGGCCTCTTACTGCTTACATAAATATGGCATGCAATGGTAAACATGTTCCCCAACTTTACTTCGTTTCAATTACAATTATTTATTCATGTTCATTAATTTTTAAAAACCATAATATAGTCGACCAAGCGGCCGTCCATAAATGAAGCAAGCTATTTTGGCTGAATTTTTACGTCGTCACAAAATCTTAGACTTCTTCTTCAATAAGACGTCACAAATCCGTATTTTCTGTTTGAAAATGAACATGTTTCAAATTAAAGTTTTGCCATTTAAGTATGTTTTAGTGTAAGGCTGCATTCTAATATCGTAACACGTGTTTTACATAAACGTCATTAAATAAAGTGTCAGTAATAAAATATTTAAGTTGAAATTTATTTAAAGTTGCGCGTTTTGACGTGACGTCACATTTCTTAAACAACTCTCCCCTTCGTCACACATCGTCACAAACTTGTGACCCCCCCCCCGGTGCATGACGTCATTTAAGGACGGCCCCTAAAAAGGGCGGCAAATTGGTGACCGCCCCGGGCGGCAAAAGTTCTAGCTACGCCACTGGCTACCACATGGTATAAAGTAGACTCATCATTTATCACCAAGTGAAAGGATCGGCTACCAGGCTACCACGTGGTATAAAAAGAACGCGGGTTGGTGTTTCTAATATTTTTTTAAATTATTTTTTTTTAATTTTATTTTGCATCACACATGTTCTCCTTTGCTTGCCCCATCATCATATCCTTTTCCATACTCGAAATCTGAGTATTCTTTAAATAACAATTAGAAACGCGGGGCGGGTGTTTGGTATAAAAATTAAAGATTTATAATTTAGAAGGCAAAAGAGAGATCTATAAGTGAGAGAATGAGTGAACTGCATATGCTAAACCCCATAAGCGCCCGCTCCACGTTTTTAGTCATATTACATGAAAGTACTTGAACTTAAAATTTTAAAAATATTTTCTTCTTTTTAGTCCACTTATAACAACCTGGTTTTTAAAAATCTTTTTTTTTACCTCTATTTATTTTACCAAACACCTCATCAGCTCCCGCCCAACGTTTTAATAACACAGCGATGAGGTCACGGGGTGATATGCTTATATATAGATAAACTACAAAATGCAATAATTTAATTGCGGTACATTCGATCGATCTAAAATTTTGATACAATGTATTGTCATCCAAGATCTATCTGTGGTAAAATTTTGAGCTCTCTAGGACCAACAGAAGTGGTTCAATTTTACGTTAGAAATTTGAAAAATTGCGGACAGACAGACAGACACGAAAGCAAGTTGATAAAAACGTGGTAAAAAAGGATGTTTATATGTTATGTAACCCTAACATATATTCAAGTTTAATATTTCTCTCCCCAGAAATTAGTTTTTTCTTCTTAAAATTGTAATGTATGTGGTCTTTCCACGTTCAAACAAGAAACGTAATCCACGTTGCACCAGCCATCCTTGTTTGATATTCCGGTTACCTGTTCTAGACAGAAACTGTTGATTTCAAAGAATGCCCCGGTCACGTGTTGCAGTTTGTGGAGTTAATCCGTATGTCTTGTTTGATAAACAAATCATTTAAAATTAAAAACTACAATTAAACAAGGGAGGAAAGA
This sequence comes from Ampullaceana balthica, assembly GCA_944989445.1. Lineage (NCBI taxonomy): Eukaryota > Metazoa > Mollusca > Gastropoda > Lymnaeidae > Ampullaceana > Ampullaceana balthica. The sequence goes on along the minus strand of CALYLW010001524.1, from coordinate 89,436 downwards.
CAATTCTTAATTCGGTGCTATAAATAGCCAACTCTTTTTCAATAAGGGGCCGTCCATAAAAGACGACACGCGATTTTGGCCAATTTTTAACACTTTTTTCGTCACAAAAACTTAGACCCCCTCCCTCCAATATTAAGTCACAAAGCTTTGACAGCCGTATTTGCTAATTGAAAATTAGCATTTAGCAAATTACTTTTTTTGTCATTTAAATATGTATTTAGTGTAAGTCTGCACTCTAATATCGTAACACGCTTGAAGCCATTGAAAACTAGGGCTTTACCAGATTCAATTTTTTTTAAAATCTGGCCGGAGCTGGATTCTGGCTGGATTTATGAAGTGAAATCCGAGCCGGATCTGGTGCCGGATTTTTTTTAATGGCTGGATTCCGGAATAGCCGAAGCCGAAATCCCGTACACCCCTAATGAAAAAATTGAAAGCAATCAAATATTTAAGTGGAACTTTTATTTAAAGTTGCGCGTTTTGATGTAACGTCACATGTCTTAAACACCCCTCTTCCCCTCGTCACACATCGTCACAAATACGATACTAGACTGCAGCCTTACACTAAATATATTATACTTAAATGACCAAAAAAGTGATTTGAAACATTCTCATTATCAAATAGAAAATACGAATTAATGGGGTGGGGGTGGGGCAGAGCTTTGTGACGTCATATTGGAGGGGAGTCTAAGCTATTGTGACGACGTGTGACAAGGGGGGATGGGGGTAAAAATCGGCCAAAAACGGCTTGACGTCATTTATGGATGGCCCCGAAATAAGTTGTTGAAATACATGAAAATAATTTGATTTCGTTATCTTATCTTATCTTATCTGTTTACAGACGCTCCTTCTATACAGAAGATTATTGCGTCCTACGCTTATCTATGGTTTGTGTTTAGTCCTGCATTTTTATTAGAGATTTAAATGTTGATAAAGTGTTGGTTTTCCTGGATTCTTCAGGCAACCCATTCCACGCCCGAATTCCGGACGGGAAGAAGGAAAACTTGTATGTGTTTGTTCTTGCATACGGAATAAGAAAGGTGTTTTTATCCTTATGTCTATCTGAGGGTTGTATTAAGTTATCTTTGTGTTGTATTTCTAAATTAGAATTAATTGCTTTATGTATGATTACTACTTTGCTCTTGGTTCTTCTATCCTCTAGTGTTTCAAGGTTTAATGATTTAACTAATGGTGTTACTCTTGTCAGTTTCGAATATTCTCCAGTAATGAATCTGGCAGCTCTTTTTTGAATTTGTTCTAGTTTATCAATGTTTTCTTTGGTGGATGGGTCCCATACAGAAGATGCATATTCTAGTGCAGGTCTCACCAAAGTGAGGTAGCATTTTAGTTTTATATCTCTATTACATTTGTTAAAGTTCCTTTTTATAAAGCCTAAGGTTTTGTTTGATTTTTTAATAACTTCATTGACATGGGGATTCCATGATAGTTTCTCATTTATTAAGACTCCTAAGTATTTTGCATCTTTAGTTTGGGTCAGTTCTTTTCCATGAATGTAATATTTTGAATTTATTTGTTTCTTTTTCTTTGTTACTCTTAACAGTTGACACTTTTCTGGATGGAAAGACATACTCCAGTTAGTTTCCCATTTTATCAATTCATCTAAGTCTTTTTGTAAAATTTTGCTATCTTGTTCTGATTTAATTGTTCTATAGATTATACAATCATCAGCAAATAGCCTAACTTTTGTACCTGTTGAGATGTTGTTGGGTAAATCATTTATATAAATTAAAAAGAGTAAGGGACCTAGCACAGTTCCTTGTGGAACTCCTGAGTTAACCTTTATTGGTGCAGATTTAGATCCATTAATTATTACAGTTTGCTCCCTGCCCAAAAGGAAGTCTTGGATCAATCTATTATCCTTAGTTTGTGTTGTGTTAAAAACCTTATTATAAAACCATTTAACTTTTTAAAAATCCTTTATATTAACTCGTGGTGTCTGGTTGATTTGTTTGAACCCTTGATTGCTTGCTTGTCGCCAAAACTTTGATCGATTTTTAACCCACTTCTTCGTAAGCTAGCGAGCTGAAATTTTGCAGGCAGTTTCGTACCGATGATAAAAACAATGTATCAAAATTTCAGATCGATCGCATGTACCGTAATTAAATTATTGATTTTTTAGATTATTTTATTTATTCCTATGTATCATGTTATTTTTTGAGATAGAGTGTCGCGGTGCTTATTATATTGAACAACCTTTCTGTCGCGCAATATGGTGCGTATTTTATTGACAACACTTTTTATAAACATATTCCTGATCGGTGCGCATTATATTAAACATGTTTTACGACACAACTGCAATTTTGTATTTTTGGATGGTCTTGCGCTGCGTATTATAATGAACATTCTTTTAGTTATGTCTCGTAAAATAAAGGATTTATAGTCAAAAACTTGTTTTTTTACGAATTTTTTTATTTACATCTGAGCAATTTTTTTAGTTTCCAAACGCTTACTTCAAAAATAGATGTGTGAATGAACGAATGCTTTCTTCTACAGAGCTAACACTATCACTAACACTATCACTAACACTATCACTATCACTAACACTATCACTAACACTAACACTATCACTATCACTAACACTATCACTAACACTATCACTAACACTATCACTAACACTATCACTAACACTATCACTAACACTATCACTAACACTATCACTAACACTATCACTAACACTATCACTAACACTATCACTAACACTATCACTAACACTATCACTAACACTATCACTAACACTATCACTAACACTATCACTAACACTATCACTAACACTATCACTAACACTATCACTAACACTATCACTAACACTATCACTAACACTATCACTAACACTATCACTAACACTATCACTAACACTATCACTAACACTATCACTAACACTATCACTAACACTATCACTAACACTATCACTAACACTATCACTAACACTATCACTAACACTATCACTAACACTATCACTATCCATGCTAGACTTGGATGCTCATTGTGCTCTGATGTTCAAAAGCTCTAAATGATAAAAAAAAAGTGTTCACGTTTTTTTTCTCTGAAATTTGTCTTTTTCACATTTTTTCAAAAAATATTTCGGAAGACTGTTTCACTATTTTAGTGCCACCGATTCAAATGAAAGAGATTTAGAATCTTTGAAAGTTTTTGCAATTGGTATCAAAATTGAATTATGCTCCTCTGTTTTGTGTCTAGTCCTGAATTCTTATTAGAGATTTAAATGTTGATAAAGTGTTGGTTTTCCTGGTTTCTTCAGGCAACCCTCACGCCCGATTCCGACGGAAGACGGAATTCGCTAGTTTGTTCTTGCATACGGAATAAGAAAGGTGTTTTTATCCTTATCTCTATCTGAGGGTTGTATTAAGTTATCTTTGTGTTGTATTTCTAAATTAGAAGTAATTGCTTTATGTATAATTACTACTTTACACGCCAAAGAAACTGCGTCCATCCATGAACGTCGTTAACTTTCTGAAAGGATCGCAGCCCCTCATGAGATACGGTACATACTACCCTGAAATAACTGCATTTACTTGCTAGTCAGATCTTTGCGTATCAGCTCAACACTCAAATAGCCAGCCTGGTGGTTCCATTAACTGTTTAACTGTCGTTATGGTAAAGCGAGCGAATGCGCGCGATTGTCTAGGGTGGAGCTGAGGCTTGTTGGACACTATGGGGAGGCGCCCCTTTGTATCGTTTTTGTTCCACCATTGTTCAAGGCCCCTGTCATTATTCTAGAACGAATGGAACAATGACAAAAAGGGCGTGAGTCAGCGGGTCTTAGACTATGATAGCCAGCTTATCTCAACAATTCCCACTGCGGTTTCTTTTCCGAGCAAGGTCATGTGCCTGTCCGTCGCCAGCAAAGGTCAAGGTCGGTCAGATAGCCTTCCAAACAACAAAACACCTTCTTAAATGTTTCGACCTCGTATCTAGCAGTAGGACTAAATAAAACACCAGAAGCAATGGTGACACCGAGGATTTAAGAAGTGGAGTCAAGACATTTAAAGACGTTGCATTTATGCGACCACGCTATTTTTTGTAAATAACATATGTTTTGCCTTTTGTTATTCAAATCACTTACTTATCTGTGGCTGACAGTTCTATGGGAGTTCCTTGTGTGTAAGGTTAGAATATAAAGCTAAGCAAACATTCCCCCCCCCGTATCTTACACTATTGACCGTAGGCCCGTGCACTCTGTACACCTGCAACTTCATGGAACGTTGCTTCAGTTGTGTCAGCATTCCCAGGCACGAAGCTTGAAGTCTGGGCTTGACTCTGGGGCCATAACTGTTGACATTGACGTCCTTAGAGAGATCTGGAGGAGTCGCAGAAGTCCTTAGAGAGATCTGGGGGAGTCGCAGAAGTCCTTAGAGAGATCTGGGGGAGTCGCAGAAGTCCTTAGAGAGATCTGGGGGAGTCGCAGAAGTCCTTAGAGAGATCTGGGGGAGTCGCAGAAGTCCTTAGAGAGATCTGGGGGAGTCGCAGAAGTCCTTAGAGAGATCTGGGGGAGTCGCAGAAGTCCTTAGAGAGATCTGGGGGAGTCGCAGAAGTCCTTAGAGAGATCTGGGGGAGTCGCAGAAGAACTGTCACATTTCAAAATGTCACACACATAAAATATCAACAACAACAAAAATATCAGCGGTGTCAAAAAGACAGGTGTTTTTAGTTTGTTTATGTATGTGTATGTTTGTGTGTTGTGTGTGTTGTGTTTATTTTGAGATTGTGCTAGTGTTGTGTTTTAATGCGTGTTGTGTTTGTTTTATTAAAAAAATATGTACCAAATACCCAAAGAAAAAGAATTACAGGTGGTTTAGATTGATGTGGTTTAGATTGATGTGGTTTAGATTGATGTGGTGTAGATTGATGTGGTGTAGATTGGTGTGGTGTAGATTGGTGTGGTGTAGATTGATGTGGTGTAGATTGATGTGGTGTAGATTGATGTGGTGTAGATTGGTGTGGTGTAGATTAATGTGGTGTAGGCTGATGTGGTGTAGACTGATGTGGTGTAGATTGAAGATTTCCCATCGTTCACAGATCACTAGTCCACTAGCTCTCGGGCACCGGTCCGCCAGTCCACTCTGAAGCAAATGACACAACAAAAGAAGGATGTAGTCAGTCTATTACAGCAGACTGTTGACTTATTCTGTAGCAGAGAATGAGTTTTTATCTGTCCAGGCGGACCGGTCTGTGACACGCACAGGTCAAAGGTTACTTGATGTTTGCAAGTCTACCTTACTTTGGGTTTTGCTCGCTGCGGAGCTAGAAAAGTAAACACAACTTGTTTGTTAAATACATGTAATGCAATGGGATTAACATGGAACGAGTTGCATATTGTCTTTCGGGAATTTGTGTGCACACAATTTTACTGAATATTCGAACATTCAAGAATTCATTTTTTTAAAATGAATATTTTCAAAATGAACCAAGTTGTCTAGAACAGACGAAGGAGATTAAAACAATTTCCAACTGATCACAACTTTCTGTGTTTGTTCATTTAGTTTAGACTTAGACGGTGCTAATAATCGAAGCTTCAAGCAAGGCGACTGCTAATTGAAAATTTTAAAATGTTGATTAAAACGTTTGATTGGTGTAATGAGAATGTGGCCACAAAATAGGGAATCCAATGGATGCCATCCATACTTATCTGTTACAGATGCTCCTTCTATAGAGATGTCATACTTGGAATCGAGGACATTGAAATTTTGAAATTTAGAAAATCCTTTCACATTTTGTTGGTATACATTTACCAAAAAAAAATAATAATCAAAAGTTCGAGGCGATGACGACAAATGTAAATGTAATTCAATAAAAATGTAACGATGACCACATGTCATTTAAATACAAGTTTTACAATCACCACAAAGAATGTAACATCATATTATTTATGTAACACCAAAGGTTTTGAATCGTACTGAGAAGAAAGTTAATCAGACTTTATTGGTATTCGATTAAAAACAAAAAATACATATTGCTGTTGCGTAATTCATAATTTCAAATGCAGTTAAATAATAAAAAATTAATCGTGGCACTGATAGAAAGTTGTTTATTTAAAAAAGGTCTTTTTTTCTTCGAATTTTATTTCAAAATTCGTTTAAAAAATACATATAGATTACATATATATATTTTTATTACTATTACTATTGTCAATGATTTACGAATTTTGAAAAAAACAAAAACGAAGAACTTTTTTTCAAACACACGAATCAAATCAACAAGCCACGATTAGTGGAAATAAACCTGTTTTTTTATTGGTTTAATTGTTTTTGTTTTTTTAAATTGTGAGTTAAAAAGATGATCTAATTTCCACTAATCACTCCATTTGAAGAAGATGCTGTGTATTACTAATTAATGTTTGAGAGTTGTGGCCCGAGTTGTGAACGAAGCGCGTGAAAGCAAAACAGATGTAACGCTGTCACAACTCGTCACAAAATAATAATAATAATATAAGCCATAAGCTTGTTAATGAATTGAAAGAAAGTCTTTCAAAATAAACTGTTATATGTAAATGGCTAATTGGGTTTTAAAAAAAACAACAACATTTTTTGTGCTAATTAAAGATGACAATCATAATTTTAACTACGGGGTATCAAGTCTGCATATTCATTGATACTGATATCTTTGTTTGCCAATCCTTTTATCTTCTTTGGCTTGTTCTGTTATGTTTATCAGGTCGTGTACCCACTTTAAAGATGTTTGTGTCTTTTCCAAAACCACTTGACCTCAGTTTCCCATTCTCCATCCGCAGTCTGACGAGATGACCACGCCACGAGCCGGGCGCAGCAGAAGTGAATGCGAGAAAGAGAGAGGGAGGGAGACACTCAGGCCACCAAATGAACAAAACGATTTTCTCGTTAGATGTTACGTTGCGCGGCGGTCGTACAGGTGCCAGTGGTAATGAGTGTGTAGAGCACGCCACTCTGTTGTGTGTTACATTCTTCCCCCGGCCAGCGACGCAGTAACCATGGTCCGTGAAGTCTTCCCATTAATCACAACGGCCGCCCCCAGAATTTCCACCGGACTTTCTTCGTCATAATCGCAGGGGGCAGTCACACTCGAAGGTAGTAATGAAGTCGGCTAGAGTTTGTCGTATGCGGGACATTTTCCTGGATGAGTGGCGACGGTCCCGCCCCTCGTCCCCATCACCTGTGATCAAGTCTATCTGGGACATAAGCCATGAAAGTGATGATGAATTGAAGGCCTCAGGTCATGTTTTGGCAGTGCGCGCGGATTTAAGGGCCGTGGAAGAGAGGATTAGTCGACTGCACGAGGAAATTCAAAACGAGATTCGGCTGAAACAGTTACTGAGTGATGTGCTAAGTGTGTTGGATGACGATGATAACAGTGCGGGAATTGATTCAAGTTTGGGGAGAACTGGGTCACATTTTGGGCCCGATCCGCTCGCGCTATCCTCACAGTCTGATGCAGACGTCAGAAGTCGCAGTGGTAGTAGTGGCGTAGGTCGGTGTGGTGTAGTTAATTCACCTGGATCTGCGATCGGCTGTGAATGTGTTGACGGTGTTCACGAGTCGTGTTGCGTGTGTGTGGACAGGAACTGTTTACACGACGGTAAGTCGGAGACTGTTGTTGTCGGTGGTCGTGGTGGTGGTGGTGGAGGCAATGTGGTAACAGAACCACCCCACACGAACTCTTTACAGCGGACTCAAAACGAAAGAACGAGGAGTTATGTTTTTGATTTAGAACGGGACAAATGTTTTCATGTGTTCAGTAGGTCCAACTCAGAACCCGCCCAGGAAATGTTCCGGAAAGTGAAAACGAGTTTCGATATCAAAGCCCATGACGGGGCGGGGGCGGGGGGTCACCACAAGAACAGCTCAAAGGATAATTTCATGGCCGTTACATCCAAAAATTCCCCTTCCAGCGAGGCTCCGCTTCATAACGAGCAAGTGACCAACAGTCCCCGCTTGAACAGGAACTACCAGCTGTTAAAGATGACGCCGGGTTATGAGTTTGTGTTAGATTCGGGTCAAGACAACAACAGGGCCGGTCACGTTGAGAATTCGGACGCGCGTCACGGTTCAAAACGTACTGAAGGCACCAAAACAGTCAGGGAGGTTAAAAATAGAAACAGCGATGACTCGGCTGGCAGCGAGACCTCGTCATTGTCTCGGGTCGGTGTCTCATTGACAAGCGTGGACCACACGAGCGCTATAAATAACCGCCGAATTGGCGGTGACGGCACAAGTGCTCTTCACGCACAGGATCATAAAAGCAAGTCGCCTCGTGAAATCCACACTTCACCACCAGTCGCACTGAGAAGTAAGTCACCCCAGCAAGCTAACAACCCACAGCGGCAACCAAACGATGAGACGAAAGTTAACGACCAGGGACAGTGGGACAAAGATGTGGGGTCACCCAGATCGAGCGTGAAGAAATCGCCCGTCCCCCCACCTGTGGCTAAAAAGCCACCCCGACCTGGAAGTCTAATCCAGTCTAATCCCAGCTCGACGTGGACTCAACAATCAGGCGACATTGCAGATTGGAACTCAACGGTCGGACCTGACAGTTCAGACAAGTGGAGGCTCAGACAGGAATCAGGGGCCGAGGTTCCAGCCCGCGACTCCTGGGGGCCCAGCGACCACCCCGGCACACAGATAAGCCCGCAGCGTAACGGCGGCTCTGGGGACAACCGACTGCCAACCTCAGCCCCGCTGCTCGCCGAGCTGAAGTCCAAGTACGTGGAGAGACATAACAGTCTGCCCGGTGTGTTTCCTAAAGACGGCTACCGCTCTGACCAGGTCGAAATGAACTCGGCCGGAATCGCCCTGCGCTCGTTAGGGCAATGTAAGGACATCCCCACGAGGCCGAAATCGGCGGATATATTGGAAATGAGGTCACATCACGTGACCAAAACAACTGACAAGAAGGCGTACAAAGGTAGTGTGGAGAGCCTCGCGGAAGGTGTGGGATCCAATTTGGTGTTTGTACACACTCGACTCGGGGAACCACAACAACACGGCGGCACGTCACCGAAAACGGATGAGTCACCGAAACCCGCTCGGAAACGAGCGCCCGACCCGCCCTCACCGCCTCCTCGTGTCGAAAAGCTCGAAATGAAAACAACCGTGACAGCATCGACGGGTGATGATGTATCTCCACAACACAAACGGCTGACAAGCAGCGCGAGCACCGACACGATCACCGAATTTAATCGCAAAGACAGTTTTACCTCGGACGCGGATATCAAGGACGCGTTCAACACCCTCGCCGACATCCTCAGAGAGGACGACATGATGGAGCCCCAGCCTCCAGCGCTGAGCCCCAAACGGCGGAAGGCGCCTAGCTACGAGAACTGGACAATCAACCGGGCCATCACAACGTCCATCACGCAGCAGGACTTCGACTCCGTCAGCGATGACGACGAGCTGGACGGTCCGTCCCTATCTTCGGCCTCGGCCAGCCCCTCCCTCAAGCGGCACGGCTCCCCGACGGGGAGCAAGGACTCGGGGCTGTGCGAGGAGGGGGTGTTCGAAAACAATCACGGGGATCCCGTCTTCGAGCACGACCTGGCGTCGGGGCGTGTCCGAGATTTGAGAGCCCTCCAACACTTGCAGGAGTATGAAGAAGAGGGGGAGGAGGGGAGCGAGTGCTATGATTCCATAGAGGAGCCTGTCAGAGGGCTGGATTATACCGATGGTGTCTGTGAGTATACTTATATTGTCTGTGTGTATACTTATATTGTCTGTGTGTATACCTATATTTTCATTATATCTATTGAATATTGTCTGTGTATATGTATATTGTATGGTATTATACCTATATTGTCTGTGTTTATACCTATATTTTCATTATACCTATATTGAATATTGTCTGTTATTATACCTATTTTGTCTGGGAGTATACCAATATTGTGTGGGAGTATACCTACATTGTGTGGGAGTATACCTACATTGTGTGGGAGTATACCTACATTGTGTGGGAGTATACCTACATTGTGTGGGAGTATACCTACATTGTGTGGGAGTATACCTACATTGTGTGGGAGTATACCTACATTGTGTGGGAGTATACCTACATTGTGTGGGAGTATACCTACATTGTGTGGGAGTATACCTACATTGTGTAGGAGTATAACTACATTGTGTGGGAGTATACCTACATTGTGTGGGAGTATACCTACATTGTGTGGGGGTATACCTACATTGTGTGGGAGTATACCTACATTGTGTGGGAGTATACCTACATTGTGTGGGAGTATACCTACATTGTGTGGGAGTATACCTACATTGTCTGTCAGTATACCGATGTGTTCTCCAACAAGGATTCCGCTATTGATAACTCAGAGCCGTTGATGCAGTTGTTGACATGTTTCTAAAACTTGAGACGAAACTCGGTTGAACGTAGGCTCTAAGCCCTAAGCCATTATTTTAAACTAGTAACAAAGCCCGCCCAAGGACGGGAATAAGTGTAGGGTGACCTGTGAAGTTCATGGACGCTATGTTTTGGTACTTGTTGTGCTGAAGCGTTTGCAGGACATTGTCGTCGCAGGCCAAGGGATGTGGACAACAACAAAAACAACAACAAAAACAAAACAACAACAACAGCAACAACAACAAAACAACAACTACAACAGCAACAAAACAACAACAATAACAGCAACAAAAACAAACAACACTTAAAACTCTTGCCACTACCCCCCCAGGACCATCAAAGAAAAAGCAGAATTGTCATAAGCGGCAGGCATCACTTCAAGATGGGAACAACATAATGAATTATGACAAAACAACTGCACAAAAAATAACTCGTTTTGAACCTCCGCTTAATATGTAAATTTTTCTCCGCTAGTGATTGGCTGTAGGAGTCATATGTGTTTGAGGGACCAATCGCTATAGATGATGGGACAGAAAGGACAGAAACTTGCCTTTTATTATATAGGATGTTCATTCAGTTTTATCTTCCTGGATAATTATAACATCCTTTATTATCATAACATCCTTGGGTTAGGAACTACACACAAAGATAGACACATCTATTACACTCCATGATATACTCACCTATTACACATCAAGGTAGACACACCAATTACACACCAAGGTAGTCACAGCTATTACACACCAAGATAAACACACCAATTACACACCCAGATAGACACACCAATTACACACCAAGATAGTCACACCTATTACACACCAAGATAAACACACCAATTACACACCCAGATAGACACACCAATTACACACCAAGATAGACACACCGGTTACACACCAAGAAAGATAGACAAACCCAAAAAAGACCAAAACAAGCTTTGCCAGGTGAACCAACCATGCTTTAACTCAACCAGGTGTTTATAGTTTCTATCAAGCTGGGGAAGATTTCAATGGGGCTAGAACTGCCTGTTTTTTTATCAGCAATCTAAATCTAAGGTACCAGGTAAAGGGCCCAATGTTTGGCTACCAATCTAAGGTACCAGGTCAGGGGCCCAATGTTTGGCTACCAATCTAAGGTACCAGGTCAGGGGCCCAATGTTTGGCTACCAATCTAAGGTAACAGGTCAGGGGCCCAATGTTTGGCTACCAATCTAAGGTAACAGGTCAGGGGCCCAATTTTTGGCTACCAATCTAAGGTACCAGGTAAAGGGCCCAATGTTTGGCTACCAATCTAAGGTACCAGGTCAGGGGCCCAATGTTTGGCTACCAATCTAAGGTAACAGGTCAGGGGCCCAATGTTTGGCTACCAATCTAAGGTAACAGGTCAGGGGCCCAATTTTTGGCTACCAATCTAAGGTACCAGGTAAAGGGCCCAATGTTTGGCTACCAATCTAAGGTACCAGGTCAGGGGCCCAATGTTTGGCTACCAATCTAAGGTAACAGGTCAGGGGCCCAATGTTTGGCTACCAATCTAAGGTAACAGGTCAGGGGCCCAATTTTTGGCTACCAATCTAAGGTACCAGGTCAGGGGCCCAATGTTTGGCTACCAATCTAAGGTAACAGGTCAAGGGCCCAATGTTTGGCTACCAATCTAAGGTAACAGGTCAAGGGCCCAATGTTTGGCTACATATCTAAGTTACTAGGCCAGGGGCCCAATTTTTGGCTACCAATCTAAGGTACCAGGTCAGGGGCCCAATTTTTGGCTACTAATCTAAGGTACTAGGTCAAGGGCCCGATGTGTGGCTACCAATCTATGGTACCAGGTCAAGGGCCCGATGTTTGGCTACCAATCTATGGTACTAGGTCAAGGGCCCGATGTGTGGCTACCAATCTAAGGTACCAGGTCAGGGGCCCAATTTTTGGCTACCAATCTAAGGTACTAGGTCAAGGGCCCGATGTGTGGCTACCATTCTATGGTACCAGGTCAAGGGCCCGATGTTTGGCTACCAATCTAAGGTACTAGGTCAAGGGCCCGATGTGTGGCTACCAATCTATGGTACCAGGTCAGGGGCCCAATCTTTGGCTACCAATCTAAGTTACCAGGTCAGGGGCCCAATGTTTGGCTACCAATCTATGGTACCAGGTCAGGGGCCCAATGTTTGGCTACCAATCTATGGTACCAGGTCAGGGGCCCAATGTTTGGCTACCAATCTATGGTACCAGGTCAGGGGCCCAATGTTTGGCTACCAATATATGGTACCAGGTCAAGGGCCCGATGTTTGGCTACCAATCTAAGTTACTAGGTCAAGGGCCCGATGTGTGCCTACCAATCTATGGTACCAGGTCAAGGGCCCAATAATTAGCTACCCAAATGTACCATATAAAGGGTCTATTTGGCTACCAATCTTATGTACCAAGTGAAGGGTCCAATTGTTACAATATATCCCCCGGCGAGTGTGTTAAATGACCTTAGAAAGTACTGTAGAAACTCAGTTTCATCCCATGACGTATCTATTGTGTCATCATCATCATCAGTCCCGTGACAGTTGCGATCGTGGGGGTGGGGGGGCGCATGGACACATCAACAGACAACGATATCCACATTTGCCTATCTTGAGTGTCGGCCAGTAATTCATTCAACCTCAGACCTGTCCAATCTTTTATGTTGTCAAGCCAACTTTTCCGCTGTCAACCTTTTCGCCAGCCCCCTTCTATAACGGTGCCTTGCAAAATGATTTTTGTCAGGCCGTCGTGAATCCCATGACGTAAGGGGATAGTATCCCAATAGATTCCAGCACAGTCCAACGGTCTGAAAATATCTTAAAAATACTTTACTTAAATGAAGCCGTAACCTTGACATTGAACTTTGGTCTCTGTCAATTGTCGCCCTTAGTTTTACTATTTTATTCAACCAATCAGAACATTGGAAATACAATACAGTGTATAAATATGAAACGCGTGGGTGCCCTGACCTGCACCCTGCAGGCATTTTCTTAGTGAAGTCTTTAAGCCATGATGCATAAATGCTGCCCTTTATAAAACTTAATTTATCACTTAAAACAATCTAATGTGAAAGGAACAGGACGTTACACAGATGAAAGTTGACGTTTGCTGTCTGGCCATGTCTTACAGGATGCTCATTAAACGGACATCTTCTAGTGGCTCTGGTCCCAATATTCAACAGCTCCTATCTGTAGACGGGTACACAATAGAACAGCCACAATAGAACAGCCACAGCAGCAAACAGTCGACCTGTGCTATCAGTTTACCCTCTGTTTTTTTTTGGTACTCTCTTCCTCATTGAAGCAACGGATTAGAATAATTCGGGGATTGTTAAACTCTTATCAGCGGTTAAAGGTCTGTTAGTCGAGTTTTCAAGACGGATCCGACTGCAGTTAAGTACGTGTCCCACCTCAGATGGTTTGTCAGGACAAACATCGTGGTTACATGTCAAACTTCTCACTTGTCTGTACTGATGTCCTGTACTGATGTCCTGTAATAGTCTCTTGTCATTTGTCTGTACTGATGTCCTGTACTGATGTCCTGTACACAGTCTCTTGTTATTTGTTGATACATTTGATCAGTCCATCGATATCGACATCGAAGGTACAACGGTAATATAAACCAACCGTTCCCTTGGACGTTTGGAACACTAGGGCACATGCAGATGTCGCAGAGTCCTGTGTTATATTTAACTCCCACCCCACCCCCTTTACCCTACAGGTTAACAAACGTCAACCTTATTTATGACTGTACACCAGTTGTTGATTCCCCACCCCCCACCCCCCTTTACCCCACACCCCCACCCCCTTTACCCCACAGGTTAACAAACGTCAACCTTATGACTACACCAGTTGTTGATTCCCCCCACCCCCCTTTACCCCACAGGTTAACAAACGTCAACCTTATGACTGTACACCAGTTGTTGATTCCCCACCCCCCACCCCCTTTACCCCACAGGTTAACAAACGTCAACCTTATGACTGTACACCAGTTGTTGATTCCCCCCCCCCACCCCCTTTACCCCACAGGTTAACAAACGTCAACCTTATGACTGTACACCAGTTGTTGATTCTCTCTCTCATCCGGCCACGACAGCCAAAAGGTGGGTCGTGTGAGCATGAAAAGATGCTGCACCGGGTCCCAACACTACCGGGGGACTTTTGACATTTCATTCTCGTGGAAATGTTCGCCAAACACCGAGCCTAAGATCGAGGGCGTATACATATTTGATGTCCTCACCAAACGTGGTTTTATTTAGGTCAGTGACTTTTGTGTAACGGAAAACTCCGGCTGAGTCGGATTATACTACAAATTGGATACCCAAAGTTAGGAATACTCTTATACCCAGTCTATAGATGTTCCGAGCGATATATAAACCGGGCCAGGATTACTTGTTTTCTATACTGTATACAGGCTAACAGAGAGAAATGGAATATCCAACTATAGTGTATAGAGTATAGAGCTAGTTCATATTTTTAATTAATTTTTTTTTGGGTTACAATTTACCTGAAATAAACAATCAGTAGAACAACAACAACAGCCACAACAAATAATGTGACTACTTGAGTACATGTGAACACCTAATCTAATGTTCCGAATAATACCACTCGTGATTTTGATTCCATTTTTACTCTTGCCGACCCCTCCCAACCCTACTCTCTGCTTTTATCTATTAACTTAATTCCCGGACCTGATGTACAAAATTAACGCACTCAGTCCTGTCCTGTCCTACCCAGTCCTGTCCTACCCAGTCCTGTCTTACCCAGTCCTGTCCTACCCAGTCCTGTCTATCCAGTCCTGTCCTACCCAGTCCTGTCCTGTCCAACCCAGTCCTGCCTTACCCAGCAAACTGTAAACAATAAACCTATTCCGTTTTCTTCAAGAAAGTCTATTTACGACTGTGTCACCACAACCTCAATTTACGACCTGTATATGTAGTATATACATATAGACTACTGAACAATGAGAGTATAGACCACTGAACAATTAGAGTATATACACTACTGAACAATGAGAGTACAGAATACTGGACAATAAGAGTATAGACTACTGAACAATGAGAGTACAGACTACTGGACAATAAGAGTATAGACTACTGAACAATGAGAGTACAGAATACTGGACAATAAGAGAGACTATTGAACAATGAGAGTATAGACTACTGGACAATGAGAGTATATACTACTGAACAATGGGTGTATATGTAAACTTCTGTATATATATATATCAATAATACAGCTTAGTTTTTCCAGCTCGACCTTGAAGAGTGAGTTGAATGATGTCAGATCTAAATCTGTTTCAACTGGTTTCTTTGTTTACACAGCGCAGTTGGAAATTCCCTATTTGTAACCAAGCGATGATAAAACTCAATACAATGCATCGTTTGATAATATCGTCATCATGGGCCGACAGTCGCCATCTGGTAGAGGGCTGATTTCTGAGCACAACCGAATTCTTTTTTTGGGGAAATCGTCATTTTTACAAGCTTTTATTTAACTCACACTGTTTGTATGTTGTATCCGTCAAATCTTGTAACGTAAAATTAAACCACTTCTGATGGTCCTAGAGATCTCAAAATTTTTACCACAGATAGATCTTGGATGACAATACATTGTATCAAAATTTCAGATCGATCGAATGTACCGTAATTAAATAAATGCATTTTTACGTTTATCTTTATATATAATCTGTATCCGTGCTATTCTTGACTTTCACGTGAATGTCACCGGAGTTCACAACCAGCCATGGATGACGACATTCCAGGTGTTAAACAGCTCAGTAATTCGAAACTAAATCTAAATTGACATGATAATACAAGAGGAACAACTGGTATTTGTGTAGCCTAGTTGGCCCAATTGTTAGCTTAATGGATTTTCGACCTGGAGGTACTGGGTTCAATTTTCAGTTGGGGAAACTGTTATTTTTTAAATACATAAATTTGTAATTAATAATCTATCTTTTTACCACTATCACATTTAAGTTATAGACAACGAAGTTTGACTAATTAAATTGAGTTGATTATGTCAAAAAATTGATTAAAAAATTGTGTTACTAAAAAGTAGAAAATAAAATATTTAAAAAATCTTTTTTTAAAAGGACACGCTTTTATTTACATATAGAAAGTGCACTAAAAAGAAGAAAATAAAAATTTTCAATCCGTGAACCTATCGACTGCACATAAAAGCGTGGGGCCCTCATCACAACTCGCAATCATGTACAAAGCTGCGAAACATAAATACAAATTTATATGAATATTAATAAACATTTAAAGTTTCACAACTTTGATCATATACATGCTACTATCATATTAATTAGAAAAATGTATCTATATGCAAAAGAGTAGTTGCAATAAGAAATGAGTTGTGATGGGCGCCCCACGCTTTTATGTGCAGTCGATAGGTTCACGGATTGAAAATTTGTTATTTTCTTCTTTTTAGTGCACTTTCTATATGTAAATAAAAGCGTGTCCTTTTAAAAAAAGATTTTTAAAATATTTTATTACGAAATTTTGATCTCATCTCACAATAATGTATAAATTCACGTGATGAGTGGCTTCACTACTGGAGAATATACAAATTTGACAAGAGTAACACCATTAGTTAAAACATTTGATCTAGAAACACTAGATGATAGAAGAACAAAGAGCAAAGTATTAGTAATACATGAGACAATTCTAACTTGGAGATACAAAACAAAGATAATTAAATACTTCATACAACCCACAGAGATACAAAACAAAGATAATTAAATACTTCAAACAACTCTCAGAGATACAAAACAAAGATAATTAAATACTTAATACAACCCACAGAGATACAAAACAAAGATAATTAAATACTTCATACAACCCTCATAGAAACAAAGGGATCAAAACACCTATCTTATTCCGTATGCAAGAACAAAAACAAACAAATTCTCGTTCTTCCCGTCTGGAATGGGTTGCCTGATGAAACCAGAGAAGCCAACACACTATCAACATTTAAAACGCTAATAATAATGAAAGACTAGACATACACCATGGATAAGCGTAGGACGCATTAATCTTTTCTATAGGAGCGTCTGTTATAGATAAGATAAGACCTAAAGTCACTGAGGTGACATGTTTCTTTCTAAGATGGCTGTTAAAGGAATGACCCCCCCCCGGGTCCCGACGTGCTTTGTAATACAGTTGAACTATTTATGCTTATCGGCGGATTCAACATAATGATGACGTCACATCAGCTGTTGCGCTGTCCCCTGACAGGACAAACTCTCTCTCTCCCAACCCTGCCTCCCCCGCCCTCAGGTATATAATCTTATCACATACCGCTCTGTAATGTTCCAGCCCATTAATTTTAGTCTTATCTTGAGGTCCATCCCATCTGCTGACAGTTTGGTCTCAATACTAGCGCTTGTTATTGATCTGTTCCAAGTCAACAGGAGAAGAAGACTTTGATATACATAATGTAAGGGCCTATTCGTCTCATGAAGGATTTGATCCTAAAGCTATTGGTGTGTTAGTACCCAGGCTATTGGTGTGTTAGTCCCATGCTATTGGTGTGTTAGTCCTAGGCTATTGGTGTGTTAGTCACAGGCTATTGGTGTGTTAGTCCTAGGCTATTGGTGTGTTAGTCCCAGGTTATTGGTGTGTTAGTCCCAGGCTATTGGTGTGTTAGACCCAGGCTATTGGTGTGTTAGTCCCAGGCTATTGGTGTGTTAGTCCCAGGCTATTGGTGTGTTAGTCCTAGGCTATTGGTGTGTTAGTCCCAGGCTATTGGTGTGTTAGTACCAGGCTATTGGTGTGTTAGTCCTAGGCTATGGGTGTGTTAGTACCCAGGCTATTGGTGTGTTAGTACCCAGGCTATTGGTGTGTTAGTACCCAGGCTATTGGTGTGTTAGTACCCAGGCTATTGGTGTGTTAGTACCCAGGCTATTGGTGTGTTAGTCCTAGGCTATGGGTGTGTTAGTCCTAGGCTATGGGTGTGTTAGTCCTAGGCTATGGGTGTGTTAGTATCCAGGCTATGGGTGTGTTAGTCCTAGGCTATGGGTGTGTTAGTACCCAGGCTATTGGTGTGTTAGTACCCAGGCTATTTGTGTGTTAGTATCCAGGCTATTGGTGTGTTAGTACCCAGGCTATTGGTGTGTTAGTACCTAGGCTATGGGTGTGTTAGTACCCAGGCTATTGGTGTGTTAGTCCCAGGCTATTGGTGTGTTAGTACCCAGGCTATTGGTGTGTTAGTACCCAGGCTATTGGTGTGTTAGTACCCAGGCTATTGGTGTGTTTTGTATCCAGGCTATTGGTGTGTTAGTACCCAGGCTATTGGTGTGTTAGTACCCATGCTATTGGTGTGTTAGTACCCAGGCTATGGGTGTGTTAGTAACCAGGCTATTGCTGTGTTAGTACCCAGGCTATTGGTGTGTTAGTACCCAGGCTATTGGTGTGTTAGCACCCAGGCTATTGGTTTGTTAGCACCCAGGCTATTGGTGTGTTAGCACACAGGCTATTGGTGTGTTAGTACCCAGGCTATTGGTGTGGTAGTACCCAGGCTATTGATGTGTTAGTACCCAGGCTATTGGTGTATTATCACCCAGGCTATTGGTGTGTTAGTACCCAGGCTATTTGTTTGTTAGTACCCAGGCTATTGGTGTGTTAGCACCCAGGCTATTGGTGTGTTAGCACCCAGGCTATTGGTGTGTTAGCACCCAGGCTATTGGTTTGTTAGTACCCAGGCTATTGGTGTGTTAGTACCCAGGCTATTGGTTTGTTAGTACCCAGGCTATTGGTGTGTTAGCACCCAGGCTATTGGTGTGTTAGTACCCAGGCTATTGGTTTGTTAGTACCCAGGCTATTTGGTGTGTTAGTACCCAGGCTATTCGTTTGTTGTTACCCATGTCCCATTTACAGGATCTACTCCACCCAGTAGCTCGTGTGTTTCTATTCACCCCACCGCCCGTCCCCTCCACAGAAGTATATCACATATCACAGGGTTCATCATCATCTTCCAGCCAGTATGTCAACAACAACACAATATTTGAGGCGTTAGTGTCGCTTACCATAAAAAAGGTACAGTCAGATGTTTACCGTAAAATGGTACAGTCATATGTTTACCGTAAAAAGGTGCAACCGGCCCTTCCCTCCGTGCTTGCCAGGCAATCTTGATATCTCACCGTTAATCACCTGGAAATAGACTTAAGGACGTAACGTGCTAGCTGGTGTTGATCTAATAACTGTCACCGGTTGGGCCATTGTCACACCCTGTGACTCGCCATAGACATCAAATGGCAGCCACACGAACTCATGACGTCATTCTCAGCACACAAACAAAATTTGATGACGTCATTGGACCACCGCCCAAGATGTTACCTATACGAGGCGCTAAACTTAGAGCCTTACAATCCGTTTATTTTCTCCACCAACTTTGACCACGCCTGCCCCCCCCCCTTTCACAAGCAATTCTCCTTTTCAGAAATTCAAAACGAAAAACAGCAGGTAATAATACACGATGAATCAGGTCTTTAAAAAGAAAAAAAAATAATGTCATAGGCCATAGGACACTCTGCAGTTATTTAGAAAGGTACGGTTTGGGGACAGGGTACGAGGAGGAGAATGATTAGCATGTTTCCGTTAATCTTTCATATAACTATTCCTTAAAAAATATATAATTGATTTTATATTAAAAAATTGGTAAGGCCTATACCCCCTGGCTTTCCCCTCTCTTTCACAGCTGACCTGAATAAAAAAACAGCAATTCATCATATGAAAAGGCAGATATACTCCTCCCCCCCCCCACGCCCGGACCTGTATACACAAGGCCTAACAATAGGCCGATAACTTTGGGACACGAAGATTTTTTTATTCATGTAATTTTGCTGATTATGGCAATATCCCGGGGCTTTGCTGCAGAACTCTCGAACACATCGGCTGACTTGACTGGGGCACTTTTAAATAAACCTGATCCTGTCTGTTCTCAGTCTGTACAGTATGTTATTTAGAAAAGCGCTGCCACCAGCTGGGAGGGAGTCCGCCCCTGGAGGTGGTAGGCATTGGATGGTAATGATCGATCTGAAGGGAAATGTGTGACGGAACCGGCTGGGGGCCCACCTGGAGTGGGGTGTCACAGTTGTTGATGATGCTGCTAGAGTTTATGAGTACAACCAGGAAGCTTGCATGTTGTTGTTATCATATCTATATATTATCTCCCGACATGTAGCAGGTGACAAACAATGATGGGTGGTGGGAATTGGTTTTGAAGATTACGATGTTTAGATAGAGGATTGTGAGAATCAACGATGTTTAGATATAGGATTGTGAGAATCAACGATGTTTAGATAGGATTGTGAGAATCAACGATGTTTAGATAGGATTGTGAGAATCAACGATGTTTAGATAGGATTGTGAGAATCAACGATGTTTAGATAGGATTGTGAGAATCAACGATGTTTAGATATAGGATTGTGAGAATCAACGATGTTTAGATATAGGATTGTGAGAATCAACGATGTTTAGATAGGATTGTGAGAATCAACGATGTTTAGATATAGGATTGTGAGAATCAACGATGTTTAGATATAGGATTGTGAGAATCAACGATGTTTAGATAGGATTGTGAGAATCAACGATGTTTAGATAGGATTGGGAGAATCAACGATGTTTAGATATAGGATTGTGAGAAACAACGATGTTTAGATAGGATTGTGAGAATCAACGATGTTTAGATAGGATTGGGAGAATCAACGATGTTTAGATAGGATTGTGAGAATCAACGATGTTTAGATATAGGATTGTGAGAATCAACAATTTTTTTTAAAAAAAGTGACGAGCCTGCAGAGTTTCATATTTTGTGTCTGATGATGTGTTATGTCAGAGCTAAGGGGTGGGGGAGAGGGGAAGATAATGGGCGGTGAAAAAATTACAATCACAAGTGACAAATAACGCTGTCCCACGTGACTGGGTGGGTCCCTGGTAGATACGCATGACAACGCCGTGACACACCTGCAGAACCAGGCCCTTGTGTACACTGGGGCCACATTTGCACATTGTGAGGTATTCACATGGAAAGATACGTTGTGGAGTTCCTTTGAAACCAACTTCGCTTACAATTGCTTCGGAAAACGTATTAAAATTTTTTTTCAGCATTGATCGTTTGCTTAACTTTAAAGTCGGTACTTTAAAAAAAGACAATTCGGGAAGGGAAGGGTCACCAGAGTCGCATTCCAGGTCTGTTTAGACCTCTCCGATTTGAACCACAGCAACAACGGCATAACAACAATATATTCATTTTAACTTCAGCAACAACATATTGACTATTGACCTCACCTGCAAAAAAAAAGGAAATTCTTTTTTCTACAGCATCAATAACATATGGGCGCCAACTACAGCAACAACATATTGACCTCAACTACAACATCATATGGAGATCGACTATAACAAAATATTGACCTTAACTACAACACCATATTGACCTCAAATACAAAAAAAACATATTGGCCCCAGCTACAACAACATATTGACCTCAGCTACAACATATTGACATCAGCTACAACATATTGACCTCAGCTACAACATAATGACCTCAAATACAACAACATATTGACCTTAATTACAACAACATATTAACCTCAACTACAACAACATATCGACCTCAGCTGCAGAAACATATGGACGTTAACTACACCACAGTAATTAATGGTGAAGGCAGACATTTACATTTGACCGCGTGTGGTTCGTCATAGAGATAGTTTCCACTCCTGGTCGAAGAGTGTAGGGGTCACTCGGATTCAGTCATAATTTATATGACGAGTAACAAGTAACCCCGGTCTAAAACCAGCCAAACAAAAACACTGGTTTCTTCTATGGCTCAGCTGTACCATTAAAGGCTCGCCACAGAGATCGTTTTGATTCGTCTTAACTGGAAACAGTTAAAAGGGAATTTAAGTCATAGTTTAGCGCAGTCTAATTTCGGTAACTTGGGAAAAGAAAGGGAGGCCGCTATCAACAACACAGCAGTTTGGACCCAAATCACCTACGCTCTCAATCCAGAAGGGGACCAAAGTTTGATTTCTTTTTTTATTTAAAAAAAAATTCTTTTAGGTGCTTCCTCGTATTTGGGGTGATTCATTTGGCTTTGAAAATCTCCTGTGGGACGTAGCCGTGAAACGAAACAATACGAACACATTTTTCAAGTGACCTTTAAACAGCGCGATATCCGATGTACACGAAATCTACATGACTTCCCGTACAAGACCGGCTCAATTGTTATAACATGAGACCTTGTTCATAGCTTGGCCCATAGTTCCCCGTAGCATTGGGTTATAAATAGACTGGTTTGAGTCAACTGTTACCTTTTATAGTGAGCTAATCATACTCTCGCAGCCATCTGGTATTTTAAATGCACAACAAAAGCCCCACCAAATTTCAGCAGTTGGTTTGTGTAATGTCATCTGTTAATTTGTCGAATTCCATCAGTTACTTTTTCAAATTTTATCAGTTAATTTGTCTTATTAATTATATCAGTTAATTTGTCAAGTTTCATTAGTAAATTTGTCTAATTACATCAATTGGTTCGTCTAAATTAGTCTAAAAGAACGAGGTCAAAATGGCTTGTACGCAATCGGCCACTCATGACCGGAAAATTTTGAACTGAAGTGTGTCATGTATGTCAGATCTATAATCTATACTTGGTCATAACTGTAGCGAACCTCTATGCGAGTTGGTCGAGTGAGTCAGAAGTCAAAGCCTGGAATATGATCTTTGTGTTGAAGACGTCACATCTTTGTGCTGAAGACGTCACATCTTTGTGCTGAAGACGTCACGGTTAAACAGAGCCCTCTTCTTTGTTGCTCTTTCTTTAATGAAAAAAAACACCACCATAAAATAATCTTTTAATGGTATGACGTCATCATGCTATTGGACACATTAATCTCCGGAGCAGATGGGAAGAAATCGACTTACGTCACTGAAATCATGTGACCGCTAACTGGGAACAAAATATCGTTACAGTTTCAAGACAATCAAGTAAACGTACTAATGCTGAACTGATTCAAATACATGTCCATTACTATGCAAATAAAAGGTAGAACATACATTCCTATGAATGTTATCACCTTTTCTTAGCCCTTTTAACTATTGCAATTGCATTAATTTTTTGATAGACTTAAATAAATCATATGTTTTGGATGTGTTAGGTTTAATTAAAAAAACAAATTTAAAAAACTCGTAAAAAAACAAGTTTTTGACTATAAATCCTTTATGTACGAGGAGTAACTAAAAGAATGTTCATTATAATACGAAAGGGGGAGGCCTCTACGGGGCTCGGCGGATGAGTAGGGTCGCGGGGCACGGACCTGACCGCGACTCGGCGACCTGAAACCATCTCCCGGCAGGCAATGCCAAAGTCCGATATGTTAGGGTTAGGTGCTAGTCACATATGATTACAGTCGCTGTACGGATCTTAGACAAAACATCTTAAATGCATTGTCGATGATGAAAACCAAAGTACCCGTTGAGGGTCGGGTAAATCCGAAGCGACCGTTTCGTCCCCCTCAATTTTACTAGCAACGCCATTGAGCGGTGCCGGTTTAGGCCCAGGAGCGCCAGCACGGATTAGCAAAAGGAACCGCGAAGAACGCAGCGGACCCCAGCTCTGAGAAAACCTTCCAGTGGGGGTTGCACCCTAGGTAGGTTATTGATGATCCCCCGCATAGCGGCGATCCTAACCATTGAGACTTGTATGCTTTGCCGGGGTGGCGCCGAAGTGGTAGCGGGTCGTAGTAAGGCAATTCCACCCCTCCTTGTGAGGTACACTTAGTGGGAGGCATCCTCGACTTTCTGTCTTTGATGCCCAGGTGGCCGCTTCAGAAGCGACCGCTCCGTTCCCAGCTGTCAACGTCCTTTTCTGGGGGAGGGGGCCAGATAGCTGGGAGGGTCTTCCAGGAAGACCCATGAAGAGCACTAGGCTCGGGGCTTCTGATTTTCTTCCACATGTAGGATCATTATAATACGCAGCGCAAGACCATCCAAAAATACAAAATTTGCAGTTGTGTCGTAAAACATGTTTAATATAATGCGCACCGATCAGGAATATGTTTATAAAAAGAGTTGTCAATAAAATACGCACCGCAACGCATGTATAGCATGATACATAGGAATAAATAAAATAATCTAAAAAATCAATAATTCAATTACGGTACATGCGATCGATCTGAAATTTTGTTACATTGTTTTTATCATCGGTGCAAAACTGCCTGCTAAATTTCAGCTCGTTAGCTTACGAGGAAGTGGTTTAAAAATCGATCCAAAGTTTTGGCGACAAGCAAGCAAGCAAGCAATCAAGGGCGGCCGCAGACACCACGAGTTAATATAAAGGATTTAAAAACAACCAACACCAACTTCGATTATAATTATCTTAAAGGGGGTTCTCATTGCGGGGGTAATATTTGAAAGCAAGCAAGCGAACAATATATTATATTTATATATATGTTACGGCCAAAGTCCGAAGTCCGCCACTTCGCGAATTGGCCTGCCAAAGCCCGAATTTCGGGCTTTGGCCGGCTAACATTGGCCACTTCACGAATTGGCCGGCCATTTCGCGAAATGGCCGATTTCGGGCTTTGGCCGTAACATATATATACACACACTAAAAATGTCGGTCGCCGTGTAGTATGAATACAAATGATCAATACCTGAGACGAGACGACTCACCACTTGACATCACACGGAGTTGGTTTTACTTGGTCACTGCCAGTGCCAGTGTATAGTAGACTTGACACATTTACCCTGGACTTGGTCAGTGCCAGTGTATAGCAGACTTGACACATTTACCCTGGACTTGGTCACTGCCAGTGTATAGCAGACTTGACACATTTACCCTGGACTTAGTCACTGCCAGTGTATAGCAGACTTTCTCTCTCTCTCTCTCTGTCTGTCTGTCTCTCTCTGTCTCTCTGTCTCTGTCTCTCTCTCTGTCTCTCTCTGTCTCTCTCTCTCTCTCTCTGTCTCTGTCTCTCTCTGTCTGTCTGTCTCTCTCTGTCTCTGTCTCTCTCTCTCTCAGTCTCTCTCTCTCTCTCAGTCTCTCAGTCTCTCTGTCTCTCTCTCTCTCTCTCTGTCTCTCTCTCTCTATCTCTCTCTCTCTCTATCTCTCTTTCTTTTTTACTATAGTACATGTTTACTCTAGTGCATGTTTTCTTTAGTACATGTTTTCTTTAGTACATGTCTAATTTAGCCATGATGACTTTAGTGCGTGAAGACTTTAGTTATAATGGAAATGTTGTTGACCGCCTGTTAAGTGATTTGATCTCTATGTTGTGTTTGATGTGTGTGGGCGGGAGTAGTGCGTGCGTGCGTACGTGTGTGTGTGTGGGCCGGGGGGGGGGTCTGTGTACAAGTTCACACGCCAATCATTTAATTAACGGTGTAAGGGGAGATGACTATCAGTCGACGTGTCATGAGTTGTTTAACTTACACTGGGAAACTTCGGAATAACTTTTCTCTATTTTTGGGACACATCCGGGATTAAAGAAATTAAATGAAAACATACATGTATGTAACATATATGATTTAGGCTTAGTAATACTTTAAATATAGATGATTTTTCTAGTTGTATGTTACTATTTACTTATGAAATAAAAAACCAAACAAACAATGTAATTGTTTAAGATTTTGCCTTACATCGAACTATTGTCGATGCCCGTTTGACATTCTCTTACTTAATAATGATAGAATTACATATAAAGATAAATAAAGAATTACGCCAAAACCCCTAGGTCTAAGATTCTTATTGTTCGCTCTGGAAAATTCTCCTAACCTCACCTCACCCCCCAACACCATGAGACTAAGCGTGATGAGGCACCCCAATGGGGCGGTCTTCCCTTTTCCCGTGAGCCGCCTGGGCACCCAGAGAAACGGTCAGATACGCCTCCGATGTATGCAAACTCACAAAGGAGTGTTGGAGTTTCCTTCGTTGATCCGCAATTACATCGGCGCCACCACGGTTTGACTTACAGATCCTCGTGGTTAGTAATCGTTGTATCCAATCGTCTTATGATTATAACTTTTGAAGAGATTTGAAGAAACCTGGGACCAGAAAGAAAGGAGACCACCAAAGTTGTGGGACTCTAATGTAGTCTCATATTTGATCACCGGTCGTGACAGATAATCTATGTACAAGGTCTCTCTCTCTCTCTCTCTCTCTCTCTCATTCTCTCAGTCTCTCTCAGAGAACGGTGCGCTCGATAAATGGTATTTTTGACTGCTATATATTTTTTTCTATTTAAATTTAAAAAATAGACAATTAATCCTAACCCAGACCCTAAAACTAAAACATTAATTACGTTTATGGATAAAAATAATTGCACTTATTCCCTTTTCGAGTGTAAAAATACTACATTTCATTACTAGCGTATCACCTGTCAAAAATGACGGAAGTTTTCAAAATAAATACACATCAGATTAAAAAATAACGTAATACAGAACTTTCATTTATTTTATTTATTTTTATTTGATTCATTTATTATCATATTGAACAATTTTATGCGGAACGTTCGAAAAGAGTTATATTTGGTGCTGTAATTTTTGGTGCGCACTATAAAAACTAACAGCATTACATCCAAGAAGCATTACCTCCATTACGGGAATTATGTACATTGATGATATTTTTATATCTAAATATATATATATATATACTTTATATATATATATATATATGTGTGTGTATGTGTGTGTGTCAGTGTGTGTGTTCCGACTTGCACTGAAATTCAGGTTACGACGCTTTTTAAGAACGGATCATCGTCGTAACTCGAGGACCCCCTGTATATGCAACAGACCGCATTTAAAGGAAGTAGATAAATGGTGTAAAAATTTGTAATGACCTTCAAACTTTGAGGGGATAATGTAACCTCTTTAAATAAATTTCACATTCAAATAATATTTAAGACAGAAATTTAATTTATAAAACCCACCTATCTGCTAGACCAGTGCTTCTCAAACTTTTTAGTATTGCGGACCGGCATGAATTTTTTCCATTGCACGACGGACCGGTGAACTATTTTGCCTGTACTGACGTGGTAGCGAAATGTAATTTCTTGGTAACTTCTGCGGCCCGGCATCGGATGGCCCACGGACCGGCACCGGTCCGCGGACCACCACTTTGAGAAGCACTGTGCTAGACTACCTCAACAAAATAACTAACTAAATAATGCTAAGAACAGCTCGCTCTAAAACTAAGCTAATGTAGGTCACCACTGACTAAAGAAGAACTAAGGAGAGTTTTCAATCGCGTCCACACGTGACTTATTATATCCCGAGACAGGAAATGACGTGATTTATTTGAAAGAAATGGGTCTTCCTTTGAAAAAAAGAAAGAAAAAAAAACCCTTTCAGGAAATTCTAAATCTTCGGTTCACCCTCATGCCACCCTATTACCCTCGACCCCTGCACCCCCTGCCTCCCCCCCACAACATTTTACTCTGTTATACTTCAAGTTGTCCGATGTACGCACTGTCAACTCTTGAATTCCCATTTCACAGCGTCAAGTGTTCGATGAGGGGGGAAAAAACTCAACCAGGAAAGTCTTTATCCTTCAATTAAAGTCAAGACATTGTTTATAGTTACTTCAAGATAAGAGAACAAGCGGAGCAGCGAATATCTTGGATATTTCTAGGTGTCCCTAAAACTGCTGTTGTTAAGCACAGCCCCACGGGACTTTTCGGAATATTTCCTGTTTCTGTTAAATTACATTTCCCTTATTTTTGTCCCACAACAATATTGCAAGTTTTCGAACAGGGAGATGTTAGTTCTGAGGTGACAGCAATGGAAGACTGTAAGTAATTCAACTACTCGTTGTTTTAGTTAACTAAGATGTTTTTGTTCCATCGGACTGTAGAGAGTGATACTTACACATTCAGAATATTTTGTTTTGAAATGATGTATGTAAACTCGTTTGTAACAATAATAATTATAATGACGATGGTTGGTTTACGAACAAAACCAATAACAATGTACTGTAGTTAGAGGTGTTTGTATATTTTATTGGAAGTATTGAGTTTTGAGACATCCTTACAAGGCAGCGGAGATATTTGTGATGGAGGCGAAAAGTTGAGTCTCTACTGGATCTCTATCTGGTCTGCCAAACACATTTCCGGTGCACACTAGTGGCTGCACTGACACACCGACATGGAGTCTTACAAACATCAAGTCTTACAAACATCAAGTCTTACAAACATCAAGTCTTACAAACATCAAGTCTTACAAACATCAAGTCTTACAAACATCAAGTCTTACAAACATCAAGTCTTACAAACATCAAGTCTTACAAACATCAAGTCTTACAAACATCAAGTCTTACAAACATCAAGTCTTACAAACATCAAGTCTTACAAACATCAAGTCTTACAAACATCAAGTCTTACAAACATCAAGTCTTACAAACATCAAGTCTTACAAACATCAAGTCTTACAAACATCAAGTCTTACGAACATCAAGTCTTACAAACATCAAGTCTTACAAACATCAAGTCTTACAAACATCAAGTCTTACAAACATCAAGTCTTACAAACATCAAGTCTTACAAACATCAAGTCTTCTAAACATCAAGTCTTCTAAACAGCCACAACGCTGTCTACAAAGTAGATATTGCTGTAGTTTTGGTAGTGGTCACCCATGGTTTGGTTGAAAGTTTATCATTGAATGTGCTTCTTTTTTTTATTTGGGAGTGTATACAAATTAGAATTTAACAATACTTATTTCTAACATTAGTTAACCCTAAACAAACCATTTCTTTCGATCTAGTATTGCCAGACACTGACTGAACTGACTATGACGTCACCACTAATGGGTTATGGATATGTTACAGGCAACTGACTATGACGTCACCACTAATGGGTTATGGATATGTTACAGGCAACAGACCAGCAGTTATAATAATAATAATAATAATTGATAATTTATATAGCGCTGTATCCCAGCAAGGAACCGGGCTCACAGCGCTTTACATGGAGATCATAATATACATATAATAATTAAATAACCATTCATACCATAATAACAACATAAAGGACAGTATATTACACATAAGCTACGCTAATCATTAAAACAAATGTTGTTTCATTAATTCTGTAAATACATTTTTAAAAGATGCGTTCTAAGTGCAGTCTTGAAGGACTTGGTAGTTGGAATACTACGGACGTGTAATGGTAGCGTTCACTCAAGCCAGCAAATATTGAACGTGAAATACTTGTAACCATTGTCATTGTGCTATCTTTAAACACGAAATATCAAACCGCCACACGTGCGGCTCTTGGTTATTGACCAACTGGAGGAGTACAAAGCCTAAAAGAGATGGGGGAAGAGGGGGAGGTGTCACGTGACGTATCTGTTTCGTCACCTGACCAAAAAGTCCCATGCGCTGACTCTACTTTCACAAGTTTGGCCTTGAAATGTGGCCAGTACGCCCAGTCTATCCAGGTGACACAATGAGTTGCATACCTCTGGAACCTGTTGGGTACACATCGGGTCCTTGTTTGAATAGGGGTGTGTGGGGGGGGGTTATTGAAACGTTATCCTTCCTCTTCCATTGACAGGTCCTCCGGTCACGTAAAAACCCCACCCCCACCCTACCCTCGCGGGGGGGGGGTGGGGTGTCGTTTTGGACAAATCTGCCTCACAATTTGAACACTCAAGGAGGGATTCACTTCCTTATCATAGGACCCCCTCCTCTCCTACCCCCCATCCTAACCAAACAATCCCTTGAAGTAGAAAGAGCAACAAGAGAAACTTCTTTCTTTTGGTAACTAATTTCTGCCCACCGAATGTGACAATTCTGTCTTCACGGGTCTCAGAATTTGATATTTAATTTAACTTGACGCCAACTACCACATAGAATGTGATAATTATTTAACACAATATGCCTCATAAAAAAATTATTTTTCGTTTTAGACAAAAGGCCAGCAGAAGCTTAATTATTAAATCCCTTATACTAACTTCCCCGTCTTGTCGTGGTCCCGTGGAAAATCAAAAGTAGGCTAAAAAATGACCCATTTCCTGGAATCCTATCGAACTGAAATTTTGCACATAGACTTTTGTCACCAAACAATGCATTCTATCAAAATTTTATATTGATCGAATTTAATTAAATTACCGTATATACTCGTTCGCAAGCAGAACTTTTTTTTGGGACAAAAATCTAGGGGAAAACGTGTGTGTGTGGGGGGGGGGTCGGTTTATGAGCGGGTCATAGGTGATTTCTGCATGGATATTAAATATCGGTGTTGTTATTGTAGATTATCAATGTCCTTTTCTACATTCTACAAGATTCGACTGCTCTATCAGAAGCTATAATATATTATTAAAAATTAGCACTAACCTTATTTAATCATTTTATTTATTTTTGTGAGCGTTTTAATAAATTGTTTTACAAATTTTGTTTTCAACCACGGATTTTAATGTACGCGCTTTCGTCACTGTTTACCAAATCCTTTTTTTAAAAATACCGGTAACTCTTGCTTAACAAAGAGCAGAAAGACAAAGATAGGCATTACAAAGTAAACAATCATAATGACCGATTTAGCTTGTAGTTTTAAAAAAATATGTACCATTTTTTTTTAAAGCTGTCCGATTATTTTTGGTGGGTCGACTTGCGATCGGGTTATACAGATTTAATGCTTTTCCCTTCCAAAAGTGGGGGGGGGGTGTCTGCTTATGAAGGAACGGGCTTTAGAACGAGTATATACGGTAATTAATTTTTAGATTATCTCTATGTTTCTCTATGTAGCATGTAAATGTTTATGCTAGTCTGTCGCGCGGTGCGTATTACATTGAACATGATCAATAATTTTAGTTATTTCTCATATATATGGGATTTATAGTCAAAAACTTTGTTTTTAACGGGTTGTTTAATTTTAATTTGACAGTATCCTATAATTTAATGAAAACTTTAGTTGCGTTCCAAGTATCCTCTCCTACCTCTAAAGTTTTGGTTGTGTGTACACAGAGGCGCCATTCCTACCTCTAGAGTTTTGGTTGTGTGTACACAGAGGCGCCATCCCTACCTCTAAAGTTTTGGTTGTGTGTACACAGAGGCGCCATCCCTACCTCTAGAGTTTTGGTTGTGTGTACACAGTGGCGCCATCCCTACCTCTAGAGTTTTGGTTGTGTGTACACAGTGGCGCCATCCCTACCTCTAGAGTTTTGGTTGTGTGTACACAGTGGCGCCATCCCTACCTCTAGAGTTTTGGTTGTGTGTACACAGTGGCGCCATCCCTACCTCTAAAGTTTTGGTTGTGTGTACACAGAGGCGCCATCCCTACCTCTAAAGGTTTGGTTGTGTGTACACAGTGGCGCCACCCCTACCTCTAAAGTTTTGGTTGTGTGTACACAGAGGCGCCACCCCTACCTCTAGAGTTTTGGTTGTGTGTACACAGATGCGCCACCCCTACCTCTAGAGTTTTGGTTGTGTGTACACAGAGGCGCCATCCATACCTCTAGAGTTTTGGTTGTGTGTACACAGTGGCGCCTTCCCTACCTCTAAAGGTTTGGTTGTGTGTACACAGAGGCGCCATCCATCGAGACTGGTCAAGCAGAATGCCCGGATGTTCCTTAAAAATAATGTTTTGCCATTAAAAATGAGACGAACTAAGTAGAAATGAACACGACGCTGTATATGACAAGAGGACCGGTGGAGATGTGAAATGTCAAATTCTACACATTTATTTGTGTACCCAACACGATGATAAAGGACTCAGGGAAAGCAAATTTGTTGTTTTCAAACTACTATTGCGTTAACCATAATTTCATTTTTCATAACCCAAACAATCGCACGTGGAACAATATTTGGATTAAATATTTTTATGATTTAGTAGGCTTGTTGTAACCTTTCATTGAAGGTTGGTTATTGCTTGTTGTAACCTTTCATTGAAGGTTGGTTATTGCTTGTTGTAACCTTTCATTGAAGGTTGCAGTGGCGTAGCTAGGGGGGGGGCGGTTGGGGCGGTCCGCCCCGGGCGGCACGCATTAAGGGGGCGGCATTTGTGTGCATTTGATGAAAAGTACAACAATTTCCGACAGCAGCCCTTTTTGTTTTGAAGGGGAAAACCAAGGTGAAACAAAAATATTTGTAATTTCGAGTCGGTAATCCTGCAGATTTTACACGTATATTATAATTTATTATTTCACAGCGAAATTTAATTTTCTCTTGAGAACTTTCGTTTTTAATTTATTAAATGCATAATTATATGTTGTATTTCAGCTATTACAGCGCTAATTTGTAAGTCTTTCTAATTTCTAAGCCATTTTTTCGGCTCTCAACAGTAAATAGTCTGATGATGATGCAACCATTTTTTAAATTATCAAACTACATGCCGGATTGTCCGATAAGATGCCAAATGGAAATTTTTCACTTACAAACAAAGAAAATAAGAATCAAACATCTAGTAACGAAATAAAAAAAAGAAATTGTCTTTAAAATATTTATTTATATTCTAAGAACATTAAAATAGATGAATAATACTTTTAAAAAAATATCTTCAGTCAGTAAATTTATTTTAGCATGGGTCGAGCCAGGTAAAAAACATCTGGCAGCAGTTCGCTAGGTAAACAAAATGGACGTATTGTGACCACATTATGTATTATATAGAGCCGAAAAAAATGCATTTGAAATTAAAAAGACTCACAAATTAGCGCTGTAATAGCTGAAATACGACGTATAATAATGCATTTAATAAATTAACAATGTAAGTTCTCATGAGAAAATTAAATTTCGCTGTGAAATAATAAATTATAATATACGTGTAAAATCTGCAGGATTACCTTTCGGGTCTAATTAACGGATTCACACATTTTTTTTAATTACATAGTGGATTATAACTAACGCAAAACCGTTCAAAAAATTTTAATCGCTCAAAAAAGGTATCCATTTGTTTGGAAAACTAAGCGGTATAAGTCACAGATGAATCTTTTATAAGAAAAGTACCCCATCTGAAGAAGTGACTAAGTAAAACGAGATCAGATGCTAGAATTTTACTCAATCCTATGCAACCTTTTTCTTTTCTATGTTATCTCAATTTATGGGACTCATCATTTTTTTTAATTAATTCAAACCCATTGCATGGAACAAAGAGATGTGCTAATAGAAAAAAAGATGTTATATCAGCCAAACAATTTGTGAAGAGGTGGAGATAACAACTGAACGCGGAGTTAGGAAAAAAATACGAGTGGGGAACATTAAAAAGACGTGGTTCTATCTTTAGAAAAAGAAGTACATCAAGAAATGTTTTTATCCATGGATGGAATTATAAAAGAACGCTTTGTTGAATTGCAAGTCCTTGAAAAAAATATTCTTATTTAATACCATGTAACCTACTAAATGAAGCATTTGAACATCAAATAAATTACTTTAGTGACATTGATAAAGAACAGTTCAATATGGAAAGAAAAAGGATTCAGGTTTTTATGGCTGTACCTACACTACAAGGCATTATGTTAGAAAAACGTGGGGAAAAGGCCTCCTTGATCTATTATAATTTATTCAACAGTATAGATAGGAAAATTCTGTACCCAACATTGTAATTTTGCTATGAATTTTTTCAACTATTGCTATCAGTGTCGCTAGTTATGAAAGGAGCTTCTCCAAACTGAAGTTGATAAAAAATTATCTTCGTTCCACAATGAGCGATTAAAGTAAAACAAAATCTTGCAATACTGTCCATAGTCCATAGAACAAGATATTGATATTGCAGACAATTTTAATTTTCATAGCATAATACACGATTTTTCTATTATGAAAGTTAGGAGAGTAAATGTATAAATATGTTTACAAACTAATGTATACAATTTCTTTGTTTGTAATAAAAAATCATTTATTTATACATACAAAATAGAAGAATAGTGATTGGTAATTGTTTTTTTTTGTTTGTAAATTTGGAATATGTTTTGTCTCACTGGGGGGGGGTGGGTGGGTGGGACCTGCTACCTCAGTAACTTTCTTGAGGCCCTTAAAAAGTATCTTGTATTTTATAAATGTGTATTTATAGGTATATAATCTTATGTGGCCTCTTTTATTACTGCTTACATAAATATGGCACACAATGGGAAACATGTTCCCCACCTTTACTTCGTTTCAATTACAAGTTTTTATTCATGTTTATTAATTTATAAAAACCATAATATAATCGACTAACTGGCCGTCCATAAATTACGTCACGCGATTTTGGCCGATTTTTCACCCCCCCCCCTCGTCACACGTCGTCACAAAAACTTAGACCCCTTCTTCAATAAGACGTCACAAAGCTTTGACCCCACATAAAAGCCGTATTTTCTGTTTGAGAATGAGCATGTTTCAAAAAAAAATGTTGTCATTTAAGTATGTTTTTAGTGTAACACTGCACTCTAATATCGTAACAGCACGCGTTTTACATAAACGTCATTAAATAAAGTCTCAGTAATCAAATATATTTAAGTGGAAATTTTATTTAAAGTTGCGCGTTTTGACGTGACGTCACATTTCTTAACCCCCCCTCGTCACAAATGTATGATCCCCCCCCCCAGGTTCGTGACGTCATTTATGGACGGCCCCTAAAAAGGGCGGAAAATTAGAGACCGCCCCGGGCGGCAAAAGTTCTAGCTACGCCACTGGAAGGTTTGTTATTGCTTGTTGTTGTAACCTTTCATTGAAGGTTGGTTATTGCTTGTTGTTGTAACCTTTCATTGAAGGTTGGTTATTGCTTGTTGTTGTAACCTTTCATGGAAGGTTGGTTATTGCTTGTTGTCGTAGCCTTTCATTGAAAGTTGGTTATTACTTGTTGTAACCTTTCATTGAAGGTTGGTTATTGCTTGATGTAACCTTTCATTGAAGGTTGGTTATTGCTTGTTGTCGTAACCTTTCATTGAAGGTTGGTTATTGCTTGTTGTCGTAACCTTTCATTGAAGGTTGGTTATTGCTTGATGTAACCTTTCATTGAAGGTTGGTTATTGCTTGCTGTGACCTTTCATTGAAGTTGATTATTGCTTGTTGTCGTAACTTTCATTGAAGGTTGGTTATTGCTTGTTGTCGTAACCTTTCATTGAAGGTTGGTTATTGCTTGATGTAACCTTTCATTGAAGGTTGGTTATTGCTTGCTGTCGTAACCTTTCATTGAAAGTTGATTATTGCTTGTTGTCGTAACCTTTCATTGAAGGTTGGTTATTGCTTGTCGTCGTAACCTTTCATTGAAAGTTGATTATTGCTTGTTGTCGTAACCTTTCATTGAAGGTTGGTTATTGCTTGTTGTCGTAACCTTTCATTGAAAGTTGATTATTGCTTGTTGTCGTAACCTTTCATTGAAGTTGATTATTGCTTGTTGTCGTAACCTTTCATTGAAGGTTGTTTAGTTGTACATCGCCACTCATTATAAATTCAAACATTTTTGTCTAAAAAGACATCAAAATTTGTTAACATCCATTTCAAACTCTAGGGTAAATTTTTAAGTATTTTAAGTGAACGATGCATTTCTTCCTCTAAACATCCGAAGATATCCGAAAAAATGTCAACTTGTATTGTAGTGTACTCTATCCATCTCATCATACACAAATATAAACAAACTAGTCATGGTGCATTACGGTGGTTTTTCCCGCTTTCTTTCATTTTAACCACCTAGACATTTCCTCATGTTTTTGTTATTGTAAGTACAAAGTTCATACAGACTTAAACAGCCGAGCGATTTTCGATGACATTTATACGGACCACCCCTCCCCTCCCCCACTCTGTATCCTGGTCCACCCCATGATGACTTGTTAAAGTGCTCCAAGATGTCGACAATGAATGAGAATGGCGTCTCCAGGCGATGCAGCTATGCTTAGAATGGGATGTATGTGGTTATCGAGCTATGGATGCCTGAGTTTAAAGGACTTTTACCTAACCGAACTCAAGATCCCGGTAGTGCAAACTGTACAACGGCGGGCAGTCACGTGATGTGGACAATCCGTCGGTTTCTGTCGTCGGGGATTTCTCATACCTCCCCCACCCTCGCTACACGCTTCATACACTCCCCACACTTCATACACTCCCCACACTTCATACACTCCCCACACTTCATACACTCCCCACACTTCATACACTCCCCACACTTCATACACTCCCCACACTTCATACACTCCCCACACTTCATACACTCCCCACACTTCATACACTCCCCACACTTCATACACTCCCCACACTTCATACACTCCCCACACTTCATACACTCCCCACACTTCATACACTCCCCACACTTCATACACTCCCCACACTTCATACACTCCCCACACTTCATACACTCCCCACACTTCATACACTCCATACACTCCCCACACTTCATACACTCCCCACACTTCATACACTCCCCACACTTCATACACTCCCCACACTTCATACACTCCCCACACTTCACTTCATACACTCCTCACACTTCATACACTCCCCACACTTCATACACTCCCCACACTTCATACACTCCCTACCGCACATGGCTGCGGTAATTAACGATTAATTAACCGATTAAAAATATTTAATTTTGGATTAAACAGTAATCGAAGTGCGAATTTCTGCCCATCACCGATTAATTCCGGAACTCAAGTGGAAATGAAAGTAAACAGTGTAAGTGTAAGATGGCTGTTTCAAAAAGAGACGTAACACTTGAACCAAGTTCTGTAATATGCTGGTGTGTTTGCATAGTTGGTTATCGGCTGTCATTTGAACGAAACAAAAGCAGTGCGGTTTTCTTGAATAATACACATATGTCCATTTCTGAAACTACAGATGGTTTTATTAAGATTTAAAAAAAAATATTTAATCGAAATTAAATTGACACTATTTAAAAATCGTTAAATTTGTAAATGTTAACAATAAAATGTATATTAATCGCTAATAACAGCCCTAAATCAAATGATGATAATTATTTGGATAAAGATTATAAAAAAAACCACCTTTTTTCTTAAGATTTTTACATAATTGAGCGATTTCTCATTTATTGAAATAAGCATGTAAAATGTTCCATTAAATTATCTTTGGGATATAATTAAATAAGTTCATCAAGTACACACCCATTTGATCGTAAGTTACGTCAACGTAAGAATTCGTCTCTTGCCCCAAACAAACAATTTTGTGAAATTTCGAACTAAGCATGAGTCATCTAATTCGCAACCAATAAGGGTGGTTATAATTATAATGGTTAACATCCTAATGGCTGTATTTGTGCGTTACAGTTTCTGTTTAATGAGAAAGGGAGTGGCGCCTACTTTAACCCAAGGGATGATATCTAAGTTATTCAGGATTTTCCATAAATGTTTGTTCAGTTCCGTTTAAAACCATAAAAAACACCACCCCCCACCCCCCACAATGACAGCAAACGTTAGAGTACTCGTTACAATGTACTGTTGCTAGGAGGAAGCTTATAACAGTGTCATAGCCCACCGGAAATCGGGTTTACATCTCGATAGGAAAATAAAGAGATGGCGAGATTAGGGTACGACGTCAACAGTCCAAAGTATGTTGTTACACAGCGTGTTATTCTCCCAAAGTCTGTTGTTACATAGTGTGTTATTCTCCCTAAAGTCTGTTGTTACACAGCATGTTATTCTAAAGTCTGTTGTTACACAGCGTGTTATTCTCACAAAGTCTGTTGTTACACAGCGTGTTATTCTCACAAAGTCTGTTGTTACACAGCGTGTTATTCTCACAAAGTCTGTTGTTACACAGCGTGTTATTCTCACAAAGTCTGTTGTTACACAGCGTGTTATTCTAAAGTCTGTTGTTACACAGCGTGTTATTCTCACTAAAGTCTGTTGTTACACAGCGTGTTATTCTCCATAAAGTCTGTTGTTACACAGCGTGTTATTCTCCCAAAGTCTGTTGTTACATAGGGCATGTTATTCTCTGAAGTCTGTTGTTTCATTTCATAGTGTGTTATTCTCATAAGTCTGTTGTTACACATCGTGTTATTCTCACAAAGTCTGCTGTTACACAGCGTGTTATTCTCATAAGCATGTTATTCTCTAAAGTCTGTTGTTTCATTTCATAGTGTGTTATTCTCACAAAGTCTGCTGTTACACAGCGTGTTATTTTCCCAATGTCTGTTTTACACATCGTGTTTTTCTCCCAATGTGTTATTCTGGATATGGAAACCTTTACTACAACATAAGCTTTTTGAGGCCAGTCATTAGCGCTAGCGTCCAAACAGATAAACGGGCTTTTTTGTTAAGAACATGCAAGCTTCCCAAAAAGAACATTTAGATCTCCTTTATAATTATGCAGATAACTCAATAAAGAAATGCTGACTCAAAGTGCATGGCATCTTCAATTTTGGAAACATGCTAAACATCATGTTAGCTTTGAGATACACAACCAAATTTGCAAAAGATCTGCAGCCAAACTTGCAAGAGATCTGCAGCCAAACATTCAAGAGATCTGCAGACAAACTTGCAAAATATCTGCAGCCAAACTTGCAAAAGATCTGCAGCCACTCTTGTTCTTGTTGGCTTCCTTATGTCTCGTAAGACGACGGAATTTTCTGTGCTCCTGTGGAATTTGCGCGCATGGCTTTGCAGCTTCTGATGTGGACGTACAAGCCCACTCGCGAATGGCAGCCTTTGCTGCACTTCTGACACTGAAACGTAGTATTTATGGTTGGCTGATTTGCTCTCCTTTTCCTCTTAAGGCGATTTACTTCTGCGACGTGTTGCAGGTTTCTTTCTCCTGTTTCTAGCCCGGCAGTCAACGCCTGTCTCCATCTGTACCTGTCCCCAGCGAGTTCCTCCAAACTATTTATGTAAATGCCAATAGCTTTGAGGTCTCTCTTGAGCTACACTTTCAAGCGATCTAAAGTTAAACTTACACGAAAAGCGCCACCGACTTAACGGATGCCCTTGAAGAGACTCCGTATGTTAGGTCTCGGGTGGGTAGGGGTTAAGTTCACTAGGACCTCGCAGGGACGGTTGACATAATGCGTGTGCAGCTAGCGTGTCCGCTCTGGTTTGTGTTCGGTTGCACACTTTGGCCGCATGAGATTACATCGTGGAAATCATTGGCGCGGAACTTGGGAAGTAGCATTTTAAGAACGGTTGGCTGAGCAGCGGTAAAATATCTCTGACTTTTAAAATGTATTTGTATTTTTTCTATCTATTAAGGGCACTTGATAGATGCTTCGTTCACCATGGTACCCATGAATGTGTAGGGTTTTCGCAACGTGCAATTAGGGTAGCATAGATAGTGTTAGGCTATAGAAGTAAGCTTTCATTAAGTCATTCATTCAACATAAGATATACTTTAGAGCAGTGATTCTCAACCTATGGTCCGCGGACGACTAGTGATCCGTGGAGATGCCCCTGGTGGTCTGCGAGGATGAAATTTTGATTTATATACAAATTATACTTATCTATAAATTTCATGCACGTGAGTAGCAAAATTCTCAGTAGTGGTCCGCGGCTAAGACACACATTTTTCGTCTTATCGTCTTGAATTGTCGGTCATGGCCTGGTCGTTGTCTAGGTGGGAGAGTATTGGGACATTCGCCTTATGCTGGAGCGGTAGACCTGGAGCTGTAGACCTGGAGCTGTAGACCTGGAGCTGTAGACCTGGAGCTGTAGACCTGGAGCGGTAGACCTGGAGCTGTAGACCTGGAGCTGTAGACCTGGAGCGGTAGACCTGGAGCTGTAGACCTGGAGCGGTAGACCTGGAGCTGTAGACCTGGAGGTGAAACCTGGAGCTGTAGACCTGGAGCTGTAGACCTGGAGCTGTAGACCTGGAGCTGTAGACCAGCCCATTCATTATTTTGACAGACATTGATTGCCTGTGAAGTCGTTCCCCTTTGCTTTTGTTTTTCCAATTGTCGGCCGGCCTAGGGCCTCAAGCATATAGCCAACACTTGAAGTGTTCCTCTGTCGGTTTAGAACAAACGTGCTTTCCGCCACCAATGTTCCCGCTAAGCTGCGAGGCCGCGCAGATATATGACCGACGCCGCGCAGCAGTTTAGAATTACCGCGCGGCAAATTTTGATAAGGATAATATAATATCTGTGTTTGTGGGGTGTAAAATTTTGGGGCGCGGGGGGGGGGAATGGAGGCTATGCAACATTGCATGCACACGAGTTTGTTATTTTGTCCACGGACCAACGAACCTTAGACCCGCCACCGGACCTCCCCCAACGTGTTAAGGGTCTTCTCTATCTATGGGTCCCAGGCAGCTGATACACACTCTAAAACTGGATGGACAAAGGATTGATATATATATACATATGTCATCTGTCCGTCCTCAAGGGACGATGGCGTTGACTCCTGCTCCTCTCCCCCCCTTCCTCCTGGCTCGTCTCCCTTCACTCCTAGCTGTGAGGGTGGATTCCGCAGCGTGAGTGCCCCCGCGTACCTTTGACCGCCAGAGGGCGCGCTCCTCAGCAATGAAAGGATTTATTGGCTCATTCTTTTAACCTAGAGTTTCCGATACTCAGATTTCATCTTAGTAGCTCAGAGTCCCTGTTTGCCCGGCTGCACACAGTGTCAATACGCGTCTCCCAGCGAATCATTCTTTAATAAAAACAACCCGAAAAAACAAAGTTTTTGACTATAAATCCCTTATATGTGAGACATAACTAAAAGTATTGATTACGTTCAATACGCACCACGCGACACACTAGATTAAACATTTACAGACTGAACGTGACTGAACTCCCCTTTGCTGTAAAACACGGGGATGTGGTCATCGATGGCTGGGGTGAACTCCAGTGACACGTGGAGGTCAATTATAGCAGACGGCTACACATGCTATATAGAGATAAACTAAAAATTCATTAATTTAATTACGGTACATTCGATCGATCTGAAATAATTTTGTTACAGTGTATTGTTAGGTGACACACGTCTATGTGCAAAATTCCAGCTCGATAGGATCATGGGAAGTAGGTCATTTTTTATTTTTTGTTTTTCCGCGGATGCGAGGAATTGCGGACGGGCGGGACCACGACAAGACGGTGAAGTTAATATAAGAGATTTTTTAAAAAAGTAACACCGTCGTATCTTACCGAGGAAGCTGATCCAAGCTTTTGTTATATGCGTCACAAGAAGCTATGATCAACTCAGAATATTTAGAATTGGATGAGAAAATGATTCCATCACACGGTGTTATCTTAGAGATTATTCAAGAGCCGGCTTCACATTCGCATACCCATGAGGTTATTTATTACGGATTATAAAACTTTAAAAAATAAAAAATTACAACGATTTTTATAAAATTGCTTCCTTGTCTGCCCGGGTCCTCTTCCTACTGTTCGATTCGATTCAAATAGTGTACGCTTACATAAGTATTGTAACAATACATGTCAATGAAAACGAAATGGGGCCGTCCATAAAGTACGTCACGCTATTTTTGACCATTTTAACTGCCCCCTCCCCCCTGTCACAAACTGTCACACATCTCGGACCCCCCCCCCTAAAGTACGTCACACTTTCGAACAAAAATTTTGTTTTTTATTAACAAAATAATCAAAATTTAATATAAAACAGCGTGACGTCACACATGGCCGGACACCCCCCCTCCCCCTGTCACAAAGTGTCACACTTTCTTACACCCCCTCCCCCCCCTCTGGAGCGTGACGTACTTTATGGACGGCCCCAATATTAAATATGATTAATTTTTAATTAATTAAATCTGACTTAGATACGATTTCAACCACTGCCGGTTGAACCACTGCCGGTTCCTGTAAGTTCTCAGTCCGAGCTCAAAGTGAATGATTATAAAAAACCTCATTCACCCAATCACAAATTACTTCGCGAAGCGTTCAATGACGTTTTCAATATTTTGAGTTTCCACTAAAAATAGCAGACACATTTACTGAGCCTGAGTGAGATGTTGCTGTGAAATAAACATTTGGGGTTTGGGGGGGGGGATACGTGAAGCGGGGAAATAACTCCTGGGAATCACCCTGTGATAATAAGGTGAAAAGTCGTTTTGGGATACGCCCAGGAAGTTGTTTAAATTTGTGTTATCAGATCTGATCTCAGCGTTGTTGTTGGGTCAGAATCCACTCGGGTCAGCAGAAATGCGAAATAGTTGTTAGTGGTTCCATCGTGTGGCAGAAATAACTCCAGAAATTTGCCCAAATTTCCCGGAACGTATCATAAACAACCACCGATTCAACTGTTTTCTGTAGAGGGTACCAATAAATTACAACGACTGCTCCCTGTCTTCTTATCTTCCTCTTGATCTTATAGAGCCGCAATCAATGAACTGGATTTTTCTGGCGCCTAAATATTTCTGTTGAGTGGAATTGAAGGACTACTCAACGGGGATATCCTGATTGGTGGTTGGCAGGAGGATGTCATGTGTTGTGTTGTGTTATGTTGTGATGTATGTGTATGTTGTGTTGTGATGTGTGTGTGTGATATGTTGTGTGTGTTGTGATGTGTTGTGAGTGTGTGATGTGTGATGTGTGTGTGTGTGTGATGATGTTGTGTTGTGATGTGTGATGTGTGATGTGATGTGTTGTGATGTGTTGTGTTGTGTGTTGTAGTGTGTGATGTGTTAAGCTCCGTAGCCTCCACTATTTCCATGAGTTTAAGGGGCATATTCTGAAATTTATTTTTGCTGTTTAAAAAAAATAATAAAAAATCAGACGCTCATTCTATTGCTGAAGACTTTTGCATCCTACGTTCTTATTAGAGCGCACAGACCTTGCTGGTCTGTTGGCAAGTGTCGCAACGTTCACATACCACGGCTATGTGGAGATTGTGTAACACAATGCCTATAAACCCTTTTCCCCCCCTAACTAGTGCCAGGCACCCATTCGGAGCTTGGTAGACTCAGGGTCACCCTTAGCCCCGGCAACAAATCCTTACCTTCACACGGATTCGAACCCGTGACTCTCGGTACGCCAGCTGAGCGTGCACGCCGCTGTACCACCGTATTGTTATATCAGTCCGGACTGACTGTCATCAGAGGAATGAGTTTCTGTTTAAACGCCACGGCCGTGGATCGGGCAATACAAGAACCTGAATAATGTGGGCATGGCAGTTCTGAATGTGTTTACAGTCACGATGGCAGTTCTGAATGTGTTTACAGTCACGATGGCAGTTCTGAATGTGTTTACAGTCACGATGGCAGTTCTGAATGTGTTTACAGTCACGATGGCAGTTCTGAATGTGTTTACAGTCACGATGGCAGTTCTGAATGTGTTTACAGTCACGATGGCAGTTCTGAATGTGTTTACAGTCACGATGGCAGTTCTGAATGTGTTTACAGTCACGATGGCAGTTCTGAATGTGTTTACAGTCACGATGGCAGTTCTGAATGTGTTTACAGTCACGATGGCAGTTCTGAATGTGTTTACAGTCACGATGGCAGTTCTGAATGTGTTTACAGTCACGATGGCAGTTCTGAATGTGTTTACAGTCACGATGGCAGTTCTGAATGTGTTTACAGTCACGATGGCAGTTCTGAATGTGTTTACAGTCACGATGGCAGTTCTGAATGTGTTTACAGTCACGATGGCAGATCTGAATGTGTTTACAGTCACGATGGCAGTTCTGAATGTGTTTACAGTCACGATGGCAGTTCTGAATGTGTTTACAGTCACGATGGCAGTTCTGAATGTGTTTACAGTCACGATGGCAGTTCTGAATGTGTTTACAGTCACGATGGCAGTTCTGAATGTGTTTACAGTCACGATGGCAGTTCTGAATGTGTTTACAGTCACGATGGCAGTTCTGAATGTGTTTACAGTCACGATGGCAGTTCTGAATGTGTTTACAGTCACGATGGCAGTTCTGAATGTGTTTACAGTCACGATGGCAGTTCTGAAT
Source organism: Ampullaceana balthica (assembly GCA_944989445.1). Classification (NCBI taxonomy): domain Eukaryota; kingdom Metazoa; phylum Mollusca; class Gastropoda; family Lymnaeidae; genus Ampullaceana; species Ampullaceana balthica. The sequence continues at coordinate 45,314 of CALYLW010001524.1, read as the reverse complement.
GTGTTTACAGTCACGATGGCAGTTCTGAATGTGTTTACAGTCACGATGGCAGTTCTGAATGTGTTTACAGTCACGATGGCAGTTCTGAATGTGTTTACAGTCACGATGGCAGTTCTGAATGTGTTTACAGTCACGATGGCAGTTCTGAATGTGTTTACAGTCACGATGGCAGTTCTGAATGTGTTTACAGTCACGATGGCAGATCTGAATGTGTTTACAGTCACGATGGCAGTTCTGAATGTGTTTACAGTCACGATGGCAGTTCTGAATGTGTTTACAGTCACGATGGCAGTTCTGAATGTGTTTACAGTCACGATGGCAGTTCTGAATGTGTTTACAGTCACGATGGCAGTTCTGAATGTGTTTACAGTCACGATGGCAGTTCTGAATGTGTTTACAGTCACGATGGCAGTTCTGAATGTGTTTACAGTCACGATGGCAGTTCTGAATGTGTTTACAGTCACGATGGCAGTTCTGAATGTGTTTACAGTCACGATGGCAGTTCTGAATGTGTTTACAGTCACGATGGCAGTTCTGAATGTGTTTACAGTCACGATGGCAGTTCTGAATGTGTTTACAGTCACGATGGCAGTTCTGAATGTGTTTACAGTCACGATGGCAGTTCTGAATGTGTTTACAGTCACGATGGCAGTTCTGAATGTGTTTACAGTCACGATGGCAGTTCTGAATGTGTTTACAGTCACGATGGCAGTTCTGAATGTGTTTACAGTCACGATGGCAGTTCTGAATGTGTTTACAGTCACGATGGCAGTTCTGAATGTGTTTACAGTCACGATGGCAGTTCTGAATGTGTTTACAGTCACGATGGCAGTTCTGAATGTGTTTACAGTCACGATGGCAGTTCTGAATGTGTTTACAGTCACGATGGTAGTTCTGAATGTGTTTACAGTCCAGTTTTGTTTTGAACATGATATGTTCCTTCATAGCTACCTGACGCTGGACTGCCTTCACTATATTCATGCCCTTCTGGGTATATAGGTCCCCAACTAAAGGGGCTAATCCAGAATGGCCAGGTGAAGGTTTTATACGATTTTTCTTGCAGATACCTGGAACTGTATAGTGTCTTTTTTTGCTTGGTTGCACGTATTAAGTCGTACATACAATGATAGTGAAAAACTAACAATCGGGGTTCTATTGTTAGTTTTGTTTCTAAACATTCTTGTTGGTGCTGAAATCTGCCATCTATTACTTTGGGAATTATTTGTTATGAACAAGCAATGAGCAGTATTAACAAATCATCAGCCGCTGAATGCTGCATGCAGACTTTGGAGTCAAATAGCCATGGAAGCATCTGCTTCAAATTCGGCGTATTATGTATGTCTTCAAATAACTACCCGAACGTGAAATCTAATATTTTACTTTGTCGTCTTTATTTCAAGTGTCTTTTGAAAGTCAATTATTATTTTATATTATATTTTATATATTTTATGTTATATATTATATATTTCTGAAACTGAACTAAAATAAGAGTTTTCTCCCTTGGAAATGTAAAGAGACTCCTTACAAAATACTGCAGCTTAAGATTTTAAACAGTTTTTACAATTTATGACAAGAGTTTATTATCGCCCCTTTCCATCCATCTTGACACATCAGTTCCATCAAATGTTCAGTTTTTTTTATCACGATTCATCTTTCTCCGCGCATGATGAAGCACACACCATTTAGAAAGAAATTCCTTCCATGAAACATTTCATTTTAAAATTGTCCATGACCATCATTTATTAAGGTTTATTTGTGTGAAAATTGATGTCGTGTACACTGGCGTTGTTTCGCCATATTTATTTTGAAGACTTTCTTTATAATTTATACTCTCAAATCATGGGTAAGGAAAGTGTATGGCTTAATTTTTGTTGACAGACGTTCTTGGCGTTATGCCATCAAGATTGAAACAAAAATTAGACCCGTTTAAACTTTGTACTCGGCTTTCATAAATTGTTTATTTATACACATTTTTATCTAAGATATTTTGGCAAATTTGCATTTACATGTCATAAGACTTTTTAACGGCATTTCTTGTTTGTTTCAGCTGCAGCCTCAGACTTTGTGTATACACCCAGTACCCGAGACAGCCAGCTGTCCACTGATGGTCACTTCCGGGTGCCCAGTCCACGACCAGACTACGACAGCACTAAGCATGACGACGTGGACAGGTCCAGCTGGATGACCAATAGCAGCGGGGAGGAGGAGGTGGGCACGCCGATGGACTCCTCCTACGATGAGGTAAACACCAGGGGAAACAGATGGGGGATAGCACCAAAACGGGATAATTTTTTTTTCTCCAAAACCGGAGTTAGCACCAAGATGGGAGTTAGCACCAAGACGGGAGTTAGCACCAAGACGGGAGTTAGCACCAAGACGGGAGTTAGCACCAAGACGGGAGTTAGCACCAAGACGGGAGTTAGCACCAAGACGGGAGTTAGCACCAAGACGGGAGTTAGCACCAAGACGGGAGTTAGCACCAAGACGGGAGTTAGCACCAAGACGGGAGTTAGCACCAAGACGGGAGTTAGCACCAAGACGGGAGTTAGCACCAAGACGGGAGTTAGCACCAAGAGCGGAGATAGCACCAAAACGGGATTTTTTTTCTTCCAAAACCGAAGTTAGCACCAAGGCGGGAGTTGGCACCAAGGCGGGAGTTGGCACCAAGACGGGAGTTGGCACCAAGGCGGGAGTTGGCACCAAGGCCGGAGTTGGCACCAAGACCGGAGTTAGCACCAAGGCGGGAATTTGTACCATGACCATAAGGAGAACTTTCAATGAGATTGCAAGCGAGCTGCTTATAATGTAAAAGTTATGAACTATGAACAACGCGACCTGGGAAAGCTTGGGCAGAGAAAGTCACAGCGGAAGAAGGTATCAGAACTGCAAGAATAGCCTGACCAGCGTGGATAGCCTGACCAGCGTGGATAGCCTGACCAGCGTGGATAGCCTGACCAGCGTGGATAGTTTTGGCAGATAAAGTTGCACTTTGGCATTGATCTGAACTGACACGTTACCAAAACCTTGACCTTGGGAATCGGCTGAAACTTCACTTCTCCACTGACTCTAAATAAAATATTTCTTGTCCTGGTGGAAAGGTGATGGTTTGGGGGGGGGGCATTCTACCGAATACTCTGCGTTCCTAAGATTAGCGTCTCATTTCTGTCGTGGGTGCTGTATTTGGTCATTTTGGTTCAACACTCAGGTGCCAAGTTGTCTGCGGACATTTCATGTGGGGACATTTCCTGGTGTTTCGAACATCACCTGATGTTATTGAAATTACCTGTGTTATTGAAATTACCTGGTGTTATTGAACATCACCTGGTGTTATTGAACATCATCTGAAGTTATTGAACATCACCTGGTGTTATCGAACATCACCTGATGTTATTGAACTACCTTTCTCCCCATTGTCCCCACGAACGGAGAGCGTGACTGCCAACCATCGATAGTCTCATGTCATTCAGGGCCTTAAACCGGACATCATTCCGATAGTTTATCTAATCGCCATGACTCATATAAATTATAGGCCATAAGTGGGGTGAGACTGCAATCAGGATGTGCTAAAAATGTATGTGTGAGCCTGACAGGACGCCACAAAACAAAGAACGCGTCGGCAAAAAGCCTTCGTCTGCGAAGAAACACACACCAAAATTCATACCAGCACGATAATAAAATAAAACCTAGCTACAGAGTTGTACTGCTATTAGCTTTTGTGTTTGGTTTGTTCGCCGACGAAGGCTTTTCGTCGACTCGTACGTTGTTTTGTGGCGTCCAGCCAGGCTTTCGCTTACCCTTTTGATATAACATTCTTAAACTAAAGTGTTGTAGTTCCCACGTGATGTCCCTAAACTGCGGCACCCACACATCACCGCGGGTGTCAACATCCGCATCGACATGACACAACCAACACCCATCACGTCAAATAACCCCGCTCCTGCGCCCCCCCACCCCACTCCAACACGATGACGGCGACTTTCGGCCCCGTTCAACAAAGTCAAGGCCACCGTTTGGACAAATGTTGGCACAACGAACCTGTCCCCCAGAGAGGGAATGCATCTCTACCAATACAGTGTCGCCATTAATCTTACACAAACATGACTATAGAATAATGCCGCTCTTTTTTATTTTGGCTTCTTCTTCTTCAGCCGGAAATCTGGCCAACCTGAATGTGTGCGTGTGTATCTTTGCATCAATGGAAAGAAAAAAACAAAAAAGACGGGGTTCAGAGGAAGCCATTGGATCAATTCTCAGTGCAAATAATTGTTACAAGTGGCTTAGCTTCAGGCTAGAGGTCAAGGGTGGGGCGCCATTTTACACGGTCTTGTGAAGAACTGACGACTACGCCAAACGTTCAGAAAATCCCCCCAAACTGGCAAACTTGATCTTGAGGCCCTTTTTTTTGGAGAGAAACGAAATCTGGCATACCATTGCGCTTTTTTTCTCCATCCAGGGAAAAAAAAACAATCTACTAAATATATATCTGCGCCCGCTCCCCATCCACATAGACATTTATATTGCATTTCGGTCAAGGTTGGGGGAGTTATGCTGGTTGACTCCCCCCCCCTCCCCTCAACCAACTAGCCAAACAACTTGCTGTCGTTAAATGAGACGTTAAAATAGTTTACTCAAGCTATTTAAACATTTTTTTTAAAAAGCCATTTTGTTACCTTCATCCTGAAAATTTCACAATATCTGGACTCTAGACTACATCTTGGGAGAGTTGTTCACTAGTATCTCATGTGAACAGCTTTCGTTTAAAAAAAAATACATGTTACACATCTATTGAACTTCAAGGTTTAAAAAAAAATATTGTGTTTAAGTTGTTTAAAATCTCAGCAGGTCACACTGACCTATAAAACTCTTGTCCTCGTCAGAATATTTATGGAAGTACTCAAATGAATGTGAACGTTGAAAGAAAAAGAAATTCCTTAACTTGGGTCAATTTAGAAACTATTTTGTCGTAGATAGATCCGTTGGTTCCTGTCTCGTTTTAGTCACTAAGACTAAGAGTAATGTCCTTGTCATTCAATTACAATGGAGACTTCCATGAATGTGACGTAGTGGACACAGAGAAAGTGAGACACTGAGAGAGAGACAGAGAAACATAAAAAGATACACAGAGAGAGGGTGAGGGAGTGGGAGGGAGAATCCTATAGTCGTGTAGATATGTGGCCAAAGTTATCGATTAAAAAAAATTACATGGTGTGATTACTTTTCATTTGGTGACTGTTGGATAGAACTTGGATGGTCGCCTAAATAATGCTCGTTGTTGGTGTTGGATCAATGTTAGATGGTCCCCTAAATTATGTTGGTTATTGGTGTTGGATCTAAGTTGGATGGTCGCCTAAATAATGCTCGTTGTTGGTGTTGGATCAATGTTAGATGGTCCCCTAAATTATGTTGGTTATTGGTGTTGGATCTAAGTTGGATGGTCGCCTAAATAATGCTCGTTGTTGGTGTTGGATCAAAGTTAGATGGTCCCCTAAATTATGTTGGTTATTGGTGTTGGATCTAAGTTGGATGGTCCCCTAAATTATGCTCGTTGTTGGTGTTGGATCTAAGTTGGATGGTCCCCTAAATTATGTTGGTTATTGGTGTTGGATGTAAGTTGGATGGTCCCCTAAATTATGTTGGTTATTGGTGTTGGATCTAAGTTGGATGGTCCCCTAAATTATGCTCGTTGTTGGTTTTGGATCTAAGTTTTCCTATTAAAAGTCTTGAATCTATTTCCTTTCAGACGGACAGTGCCAGAGAGGGAATGTTAAAGATGCGGCAGCTGTTGGTCAAGGGAGTTTTGGACAGCGAGAAGGAATATCTGGAGATGCTCTCTGTCTTAATACATGTAGGTCTTGTCTTAATACATGTAGGTCTTGTCTTAATACATGTAGGTCTTGTCTTAATACATGTAGGTCTTGTCTTAATACATGTAGGTCTTGTCTTAATACATGGAGGTCTTGTCTTAATACATGTAACACAAAAACAACACACACATTTAGAAAACCATCACACATACATTCACACACACACACACACACACTAATAAAAAAAACCCCCACATATTCACAAAAACAACACACACATTGACAAAAACAACACACACATTGACAAAAACAACACACACATTATCGGACGATTAGCAAGAGTAGAAAATATATTTTTCAACACGACTTAATTTCAGAAAAATAATTTACTGATTGCTTAGGTCGTAAGTCATTTTAACAGATCGTGTTTCCACTGAGTCAAGTGAAAGTCAACTAAATCATTAGTCGGCCAATCAGCCTTTCCTAATGCTGAGTCCAATTCCATCTCATTGGTTTATCGATTCCTTTCTTCTACGCCGTGTGATATGTGTCCAATTTCAGTTAGCGAGTTGTAGTCTACTCACCTGGCTACTAATTACATGCCAGATTGGCCGTGTCAGAGTGATTTGGCTACTCCCCTGGCTACTAATTACATGCCAGATTGGCCGTGGCAGCGTAATTTGGCTACTCACCTGGCTACTAATTACTTGCCAGATTGGCCGTGTTAATGGGCCGTTCATAAAGTACCGTATATACTCGTTCGCAAGCCGACCTTTTTTGGACAAAATCTAGGGGAAAAAGTGTGTGTGTGTGTGGAGGGGGGGGGGTCGGCTTATGAGCGGGTCATAGGTGATTTCTGCAGGGATATTGAATATCGGTGTTGTTATTGTAGACTATCAATGTCCTTTTCTACATTCTACAAGATTCGACTGCTCTATCAGAAGCTATAATATATTATTAAAGATCAGCACTTACCATATTTAATCATTTTATTTATTTTTGTGAACGTTTTAATAAATTGTTTTACACATTTTGTTTTCAACCACGGATTTTAATGTACGCGCTTTCGTCACTGTTTACCAAATATTTTTTAAAATTAAAAATACCGGTAACTCTTGCTTAACAAAGAGCAGAAAGACAAAGATAGGCAGTACAAAGTAAACAATCATAATGACCGATTTAGCTTGTAGTTTTAAAAAAAATATGTAGACTTTTTTTTAAAGCTGTCCTATTATTTTTGGTGGGTCGGCTTGCGATCGGGTTATAAACTTTTAATACTTTTCCCTTCCAAAAGTTAAGGGGGGGGGGCGGCTTATGAACGAACGGGCTATAGAACGAGTATATACGGTACGTCACGCTATTTTTAAAAACCATTTTACCCCCCCCTCCTTGTCACAAACTGTCACAAATCTCGGACATAAAGTACGCCACACTTTCGGACATTTTTATTATTATTAACAAATAATTCAAATTTTGTCTAAACACACTTCACTTAAAGTCACACATGGCCTGGCGACCTGACCCCCCTCCCCCCTGTCACAAACTGTCACACTTTCTTACACCCCTCCCCCCTCCGGAGCGTTACGTACTTTATGGACGGCCCCTAGAGTGAATATATATATTGGGGAAATAGCTGGGTTTGAATCAACGCTGGCCGAACTAACAAAGTCAAAAACTCCCGACTAGTGAATTACATCGATAAATGATTTATTTTTTTTTAAAAATTCATTTGACGAACGATATTTCCCAAGAATTATGTCGAAACTTGACAGGAAAATATTTTTTTTAAAGTCTGGTAGCTCGCAGCTGAGTTTTGATGTCAACCGCGTCGAAGCTGGCTGCCGTTAATTAGAACTCTTGTCTGTATGACAATTGAAATTTTTCTTATTCATCTGAGTTCAGCCGTATTGCTTTTGTGTGGGCTTGGCGGGCAGTGGGCTTGGCGGGCAGTCATGATGGATGTCTGCGAGAATCGTTCCTCTTGTTTATCTCTGTCAGCATCAATGTGGTGGGTTTATCCCATGGGGGTGGGGCTTTTATAATTGTGGGATTCGTGGGAATATCAATTTTAATTATTATTATTTTTTTTGTTGAGATTGTGAGGGTTTAGAAGCTTTTAATTGGGTGATCCGTTATCTGTTTAATTTGAGCTGGTCAAGATTGAGCAATACGATTGGTTTAGATACGGGTTTAATTATGATTTTAAAATCAGGAAAAAAAAACAGTGAATCATTTTTAACACATTTGATGTTCCTATTTCTATTTAAAAATTCCGGGAGTTCTGGAAGACATACAAATAGTTCACTTATTAACTGCCATCAAATAGTTCACTTGTGAACTGTTATTTGATAATTGACTTGTGACCTGCCATGCTAATAGTTCACTTATCGTTTTCCGTGAATTTTTGTGTGTCTTGTTATATAAGTAACCAGGTAACCGGTTAAGCTTCAATCAATAAAGAAACAAAACGCTAACCTAATTTTTTTTTAAAAATCCCTATATGCGTCTTGTCTGTCTTCAGTACAAACGTAATCTTGAGGCCACCAGTCTCTCCAGCCAACCTGTCATATCACCTGAAGACATCAACAAGATTTTCTCCAATATACAGACCATCTATGACATCCACAATGAGTTTGTTATCTCCCTTCAGCCCAAGGTCAATAACTGGACCCATGACAAGACTATCGGAGAGTATTTCAAGACAATGGTGAGAATTTGTTGTTGTAGCTGTTCATTCCCTTGGCAATGTTCACAGCTCACTTTACATTAGAAACGAGCCATTTTTTAAAATAGTTTATTAAGACTGAAGTATTTTACGAGCATTATTTAAAAAAAAATTAGTATCAAAATTCACCAATTACAACTTATTTAAATATAAAATTTAATGTATTGCTTTACATCAAGCTGTCTATGATTAACAATTCTTTACATTATTTGCACACATATAGTTTCCCTGTCAAATTATGCAATTCATTATAAAAAATGTTTAAATATTTTATAACTACTTTTATTTTCAAACATCACCCAATTCCATCTCGCACACCCTCTACCCTCTCAAACATCACCAAATTCCATCTCGCACACCCTCTACCCTCTCAAACATCACCCAATTCCATCTCGCACACCCTCTACCCTCTCAAACATCACCCAATTCCATCTCGCACACCCTCTACCCTCTACCCTCTACCCTCTACCCTCTACCCTCTACCCTCTACCCTATACCCTCTACCCTCTACCCTATACCCTCTACCCTCTACCCTATACCCTATACCCTCTACCCTCTACCCTCTACCCTCTACCCTCTACCCTATACCCTCTACCCTCTACCCTATACCCTATACCCTCTACCCTCTACCCTCTACCCTCTACCCTCTACCCTCTACCCTATACCCTCTACCCTCTACCCTCTACCCTATACCCTCTACCCTCTACCCTATACCCTCTACCCTATACCCTATACCCTCTACCCTCTACCCTATACCCTCTACCCTCTACCCTCTACCCTCTACCATATACCCTCTACCCTCTACCCTCTACCCTCTACCCTATACCCTCTACCCTCTACCCTCTACCCTATACCCTCTACCCTCTACCCTCTACCCTATACCCTCTACCCTCTACCCTCTACCCTCTACCCTATACCCTCTACCCTCTACCCTATACCCTCTACCCTATACCCTCTACCCTCTACCCTCTACCCTATACCCTCTACCCTCTACCCTCTACCCTATACCCTCTACCCTCTACCCTCCTCCCTCTACCCTATACCCTCTACCCTCTACCCTCTACCCTCTACCCTCTACCCTCTACCCTATACCCTCTACCCTCTACCCTCTACCCTCTACCCTATACCCTCTACCCTATACCCTCTACCCTCTACCCTCTACCCTCATCCATCTCGCACACCCTCTACCCTCTACCCTCTACCCTCTACCCTCATCCATCTCGCACACCCTCTACCCTCTACCCTCTACCCTCATCCATCTCTGAAAATTGTTTCAAACTTTATTCTTATATTCTACTCCTTGATTTGTGACGTCCTCCATTCTTAGATTTCCAAATTCACCAAGTGTGGCAGTTACCTGAGCAACTACCACGTGGCTGTTAGCACCATCCACAAGTGTTGTGGTGAAAGTGATACATTCCAGATGTTGGCTAAGGTGAGTTCTGTAGCATCGTGAATGGCATGCAGGGGTTAAGGTCACAGAGTTCTGGGGCAGTCTGCTCTCTTGGTCTGCTCTCTCTCTCGGTCTGCTCTCTCTCGGTCTGCTCTCTCTCGGTCTGCTCTCTCTCGTTCTGCTCTCTCTCGTTCTGCTCTCTCTCGGTCTGCTCTCTCTCGGTCTGCTCTCTCTCGGTCTGCTCTCTCTCGGTCTGCTCTCTCTCGGTCTGCTCTCTCTCTCTGGTCTGCTCTCTCTCTCGGTCTGCTCTCTCTCTCGGTCTGCTCTCTCTCTCGGTCTGCTCTCTCTCGGTCTGCTCTCTCTCTCGGTCTGCTCTCTCTCTTGGTCTGCTCTCTCTCTCGGTCTGCTCTCTCTCTCGGTCTGCTCTCTCTCTCGGTCTGCTCTCTCTCGGTCTGCTCTCTCTCGGTCTGCTCTCTCTCGGTCTGCTCTCTCTCGGTCTGCTCTCTCTCGGTCTGCTCTCTCTCGGTCTGCTCTCTCTCTGTCTGCTCTCTCTCTGGTCTGCCCTCTCTCGGTCTGCCCTCTCTCGGTCTGCCCTCTCTCGGTCTGCTCTCTCTCGGTCTGCTCTCTCTCGGTCTGCCTCTCTCTCGGTCTGCCTCTCTCTCGGTCTGCCCTCTCTCGGTCTGCTCTCTCTCGGTCTGCCCTCTCTCGGTCTGCCCTCTCTCGGTCTGCCCTCTCTCGGTCTGCCCTCTCTCGGTCTGCTCTCTCTCGGTCTGCCCTCTCTCGGTCTGCCCTCTCTCGGTCTGCCCTCTCTCGGTCTGCCTGCTCTCTCGGCCTGCTCTCTCGGTCTGCTCATCTGGCCTGCTCTCTCGGCCTGCTCTCTCGGCCTGCTCTCTCTGGCCTGCTCTCTCGGCCTGCTCTCTCGGTCTGCTCTCTCGGTCTGCTCTGTTGGCTTGCTCTCTTAGTCTGCTCTCTCGACCTGCTCTCATCATGGAATAGAATAACATTTGACATCAAAATTGACTGAAAAATGAAAAATTTAATGGATCATGATAAAATACAGTTGATTATGATAATTTTAAGGGAGGATAAGAATTGTGTGTGATTTTAGATCAAATAAATTTAATCTGAGATTGATAAAATGTCAGTTCATGAGAACTTTAGTAACTAAAACTTATATTAATGAGAAAGGAGTAAGATTATTATAAGAAATTTTGAATAATGCAGATTTAATAATTTGGAAAGTTGCATAAATTGTAAGAAATCCCACTAGTTAATTAGCAAAACTTCAAGCAGGATGCTTACGCTTGTGGTAAAGAAACTAAAGAGGTAAAATCATAAGGATAAAAAAGTGCAAGTTTGTAAATAATTAGAACTTTTCTTTTCTTTAGGAAATCAAAATCAGTACAACTTTGAAACAAACAACTACATTAGAAGGTGAGTTTTGGGTATTTAGATGCAAAGCTGTTAATGCTGATACTTAAATACCGCCTTGCAATTTTTGTTTATGATAGTTACAACCATGTAAAAAAGAAAGTTAGCCGATACTAGGGGGGCGAAAAAGATGAAAAAAGAAATTTTAAATTTCCATCTAGTAAGATGTACACTTTATTTAAACAGATGCCTTGTTCAAGCCAGTGCAACGAGTCCAAAGAAATACTTTGGTTCTTCATGTAAGTCAGTAATGTTTAGAGGAGTATAAATAGTTTTATTATTTGACTCAACTGCTGTAATGTCACTTTAAATTAAACTAATTCTGGAAAATTAAATGAATAAGTTTGACAATAATAGTTTCTTATAATGTTTTGATTAAAAAAAAATTCCAATTGAATTTTCGCTACCTGTGATGATAAAATTTTAAAAAAATAAAATAAATATTTATTATGAATATTTTCAGGACTTGATTAAATATACTCCAGAGGATCACCCAGATCATGATGCCTTACAAAAGGCTCTCAAATCATCTCAGCAGTTACTGGAAGATTTCGCTACAAATATTCCTACAAATTACACTGTAAGAATTTTAACATTTTTTTTGCACACAATATTTATGTAATTTTATTTTTTAAACTTGTAAGTTATTTTCTTTGTTTTTGCCAAAAATATTCATCTCCTTTCAGTTTTTGCAACAAAAAAAAATATTTTAAATTTTGATTTAGATTAAATCATTTAAAAATGTAAACATTTCTTCCATAGACATCAGAAAACAGACGACTTGTGAAGAGCAGCTTTTTGGTGGAATTAGTCAGTGGAACAAGGAAGTTGCGATATATGTTTTTGTTCAGCGATGTTTTGGTGTGCACCAAGAGAGAAACTCACAGGTAAAGGGGAACACTCCTGTCCATTAAACAGAATACATTACAGCACCACCGTAATACACGAATACTTGTTGAGTTTTGAAAAATCATCAGAGTGTTTTTTTAATTGTTTTTACATTTCAATTTTCAAAAATTAATAATTACACTGAAGATTTTATAAAGTGTAGATGAAATTATTTCCCTTTCAATTATGACATAAAAAATGTTAATTTTTTTCCCTCAGAAACAATAAAGTTACTTTTAGCATCAAGTGGTTCACTCCCTTAAACCAGATGTCTATTGACACCAAATTTGGATATAATGGTAGTGTCTCATTTTATATATTAATTGCATTTTCATCATAGTTTGTTTATATGTCTTTTCTAATTCTATAGGTGATAATTGAAATTACAAGAGATTGAAATGACAATAATTATTTCACATGAATTTTTGCAGCTTCATTTTATCACAAAAAAACATTTTGTCTGACCAAGCTGTCCATCTTTAACTTTGATTACATTTTCTTTTCAGATGACCTGAAAGCTTCTAACAAGGAAGACCTTGAAGACTTGAAGTCTAAACTACGATTGCTCAAAAAAGAGCTGAGAATGGAAATGAAAAAATTTGATGACAAAGATGTTAGTTTATTTCCTTCACATTTACAGTATTTTATTTGAAATTTTCAATTAACTTTTATAATGAAATCTTAAAACATAAATTTCACCAGTTTTCAATAAGATAAATGTCATGACTTTTCATTAAAAAATTCCTCTTACATTCTTCATGCCCGGTAAAAAGAATATTATAAGTTTCATTTCACTGTATGAGTTTTTGCATTATGAAAACACATACATTTTAAAGGCCCTTTAAAAAATTTTTCATTAATTTCAGAAGCATCGATCAATTGTAAGCCTTGGGGGCGCCACGCGTGTTGTAGAGAAACTAAGAAAGAAAATCAATCATTGTGTGAGTACACTTTGAATCTTAATTTTTTCCTTGTTTCAATTTATATTTGAACCATCATCAAATAATTTTTTTAAAAATCCCAAAAGTCTCATAAGCTGTTCACACAAAATTCTAAATTCACTTTATTTAGGAGGCCCAGCTGATTTTAGCTTGTCCAAAATTGCCATTCAAAGTTTCTCTTGAGGGTGGGAAAACCTACACATTGTTGATGACCACAGATTATGAGAGAGAGGAATGGAAAGAAACTATTGCTTCCTTAAGTAAGAAATCAGCCCTCATTTTTTTAATTAATTGTAAAAAACATCATTCAAACTCTTAAAAAGCAAAACACAGCTAAATAACTTTGGCCTTTAGTCATTTAGTTTTTTCAATGTTGTCAAAATTATTAAATCATTTCTGATCTATTTATGGTCTTTAAATAAAATCTTTAAATTAAAATGACCATATTATAAATAAATACATACTGTTTTGTATTTGTACACATCATTATTCATTATTATTATTTTACATCTAAAGACTAAACACAATATACACATCTTCCCTGCATGCCTGAATAGTCTAAAATATCTGTGTTGCTTTGAATTCTTGCAGGCATAAGGACAGGAGAAAGGCAGACACCAATGAGCTCTATTACTGTCCAGGAACTCATCAACAGTGTCAAAGAAGTGAGTGTAAATTATGGAATTTCCATTTCTCTTATTCCCACTGATTCACCGTAACTATTATTCACAAAGAATATTGAAATATGTAAAGGTGAACTTATGGATTGTCAGTTTGTTTTTAAAATACATGTATTGCAATTTTATATTTTTAAAAAATGTTTTTAAATTTTGATGTTTAGACTCCTCAAGTCAACAAGATAGGCAATGTCTTGATGGAAAAGGGTATGTTCTTCAATAAATGTCAAATTTGCCTAGGCTATTCTATGGCCAATATCTAATTTATGAACACTTTTTAGGTGTAACCATTGTAGTTACACATTATTCTTTTCAACTAACAAGATAATATTTAAAGATAACAGGAAATTTAGCTTAGGTATATTTTAACATTGATATAAACTATTAATATCATTGAGACAATGTTTAAATATGATCGCATTATTAACAGTTATTAAGATGTAGATGTATTGTAATGTTATAATTGCTATATAAGTTTTTAATTAGTCTAATTTTCTCTTCTAGATGAAGACATATTGACAGGGACTCTTAATGTTACCATTCACAAACTGAATGGCCTTACACAAGACTGTGGTATGTTATTGTTTTTAAGAATATTTGTTTACAACCATATCTTTATCATGTTGCATTGCATTTAGTTGTACCATCTTCACTCATATTACCTGAACAGATGCCAAGAGCAGAATTTTATTTAGATGGATAATTAATAAAAGACACTTCATATTTTAAAACTTGGGATTTAAAATAATGTTTTAGGTATACTGTATTACTATATATAGTTTTAATTTTTCTCTAAAGGAATAATCTAATCATTTCTTTTAAAATTTTATAGATACTTATTGTTGCCTGGAGATGGACAGTTTTGGCCACTTCTTTATGAAAGCTAAGACTCACATTATCACAGGCACCAGAGACCCAGCATGGAATGAAGATTTTGAGCTAGAACTAGAAAGCTCACAGACACTTAGGTTTCTTTGCTTTAAGAAAGAGCGAGATGAGCATGGAGATACTTTGCTAGGCAGAGGTGCTTTTGAGGTAAGTAATACAAAAAATAATTCAACAATTCAATTATATATATTGTTACATTTTTCAGGTTATTTTAAATTTACTAGGTCTACAAAATGCATTGAAGTCTTAACTTTTAAATTTTTACATTAATTGAAGTAAGAGATAAATAAGTGTAAGCTGAAAAATATGCTTCATAAAGTATCATTTTAAAAATGTAACAATAAGAATGAGAAACTATTTGATATTCAAAAATAGTTATTTAGACCATTTCAGTAATTTTAGAATGATTTCTAAAAATATAACATTGTACACTTTGAAAAACAAAAATGCTACTTAGTTATAACTTCTATTTTTACTTGTGTAATATATTTATAGAGTTGTTAATTAATTTCCCAGCTGAGTCGGCACTGGTTAAAACAGTCTTTTCAAGAGAAAACAGTTGCAATGAATGAAATCTCATTAGTCATTTCTGTACGGCACACAGCAGCTGAAAAAACTATGTCTCGAACACCATCGCGCACGACTTCTGCGGTGTTTGGTGTAAAAATCTCCTCCTGTGCAAGAAGAGAGGGAAAGACTGTTCCCTCCATTGTAACAGCTTGCCTGCAAGAGGTTGAGAGAAGAGGTGGGTAATATCATTAAACAAGACAGGTTTTAAAATATTTAATCACATAGATTCTACTTATTAAATCATTTACATTTTGCTTAGATATTTTATTTATTAAAAAAATAAAATTAAGGTATTATTTTTTACTGTTTTGAACCATTTTTTTTCACTAGAAGGAGATAAACTTTGAAGTTAAAGACAAATCTTATTTATTGAGTATATATGTTGAATAAATGTTTGAAGTCTTAGTAAATGATGAAAGTGTTTCTACTGAAGGTTTGGATGAGGTTGGCATCTACAGAGTATCAGGCGTGACCTCAGACTTACAGAGGATCAAGAAAATGTTTGACAAAAGTAATTTTTATTTTATTTTGTATCTTGTCAGGTTAAAAATATTTGTTAAAAGGACATCAAATTAAGCTTAAATTAAAATTTTGTTAAAATAATTCACTTTGACAATATATTTTTTTGAAGCTATATCATAGTCTAGATATTTTTAACTAAGCAATCTATATTAAGCCTGAGCTCTTTTAAAATACCTTTTTTGTCTTTGGTGATATAGAAATTTCAAACAAGAGAAAATTGAATTCCTTAAATTTTTAAAAATAAGGTCTCGGAGATAAATGGTTGTATGAACTGGAGAGCTCTAGGGAATTAGGGTCAGTTGACTAAGCTGAAATAGACTTAGTTCAATTTATATTTTGAACGTTATCTTACAGATATTCGAGCTGGGATGGCATGCTTGACAGATGTTGACATTCATGCTGTAACAGGTGTTCTCAAACTGTACCTCAGGGAACTTCCTGATCCACTTTTTACAGAGGCCAATTATCAAAATTTCATTGATACTCTAAGTAAGTTTTGGAAAATGTTTTCAAGTTTCTTTTAAAAAAATATTTGGCCATCCTTGTAGTAAATTAACTTAAACATTTTTTTTTAAAAAAATGTCATAAAAAGTTAATTTTGTAGATTACTGATCCCCTATTGGTTTACATTTTTGATAAACAACGTGCATGAATCCACATAAAATAATCAAACCAAAGATAATTTAAGTAAAAAATAAATGTCTTCCAGGCTGACTGTTTGTGAGTGTAGTGGTTTTTCCTGGGTTTCAATGTTATTTGGTAGAGTCATGGGTTAAAGGTCACGGGTTAAAAGTCCTGTGAAGGCTGTGGTCAAGGGTGTCCCTGAGTCCACCCAGCTCCAAATGGGTACCCGACACTAGGGAAACAAAGGCAGCTGGGTAATGCGTGGAACCCTCTTATAGCCGTGGCCTATGAACGCTGTGTCACTTTCCAACAGACTTGCATGGTCTGCGGATGCAATAATCTTCTGTATAGAAGGAGCGTTTGTATAGATAAGTCTAGAAAGGCAAAACAAAAACCTTAGTTTTGAAAAACTTTGAAGTATATATTTTCTATGATCAGACAGTCAGATAAATACAACTGGTTTTGTAAATAAGTGTGAATACTTGATGCCCCAAAACCCAGATTCATGTTTTTTTTTCAAAATCTCTTGACATACCCACCTGCCTTAAACAGTAGATAGATATTATGTAAAGGATCAGTAAATGAAATATTAAATTTTAATTTAAAAAAAGACATGGATTTTTTTTAGTTGTTTTTTTTTGTTAATAGAATATAATTATTAAATGAAAGAGACATTAAATGTTTATAAATTATTTTTTCCACAGAACTTTCAGATGACGAAGCTAAAGCTCAGTGCATGCTCTCACTGTTGCATGGTTTGCCTGACACCAACTACTACACAATTGTCTATTTATTGGAGCATTTACTCAAGTAAGTCTTGAGCTTAGTGGAAATGGTTTCTTGTTTTTATTTTTACCGTTAAATAAATCAATAATCTTTTGATTTTAGTTTAGGAGTTAACATTTTGTAAAATTACATTTTAGTATATATTACTACATGTACTTACAATAAACAATTTGTGCAATGCATGTAAAGGGATTGCTTTTTAATAAATCCATTTTCAAAAAAAAATAATTATAATCCGAAAATTAGATTGGTTTATACTTAAAGCATCAAATTAACTTGTGATTAAATTATGGTAATGATGAGATGTGTATTATTTATTTACTCTCACAAGTTCAGTTTTATAATTTAGTTATTTACATTTCAATTAATTTATCTATTTCTCGTATTTCTCCTCCTCGGTTACCTATCATCGAAGCTATTCCTCTTCTTTTTATCTAGGGTTGCAAGAAATGTTACAGTGAATAAGATGTCTGTCCACAATTTGGCCACTGTGTTTGGCCCAACGCTTCTTGCCCCAGCGTCCAAGCACTCGTCCGATGACCCAATAGAAATGATGTGTAAAGGTGCTGAGCAGGTCATGCTTCAGTCCAGTGTGGTCAACTATTTACTTGGACTTGCCGTCAGTGGAAGGAACTTGAGAAGATCTGCTCAGAAATAAACTAACTTCAACACTGGAGAGTTTCTCTCTATTGTGTTATATGGTGCTCTTCAGTGGTGTTCCAAGGATTGTGGTTTTCCAAGGATTGTGATGTTGTAAAAAAAAAGATTATTCACTTCATGTTATTTCACGCAAGAAAATAACTGAGGTACATAAAAATCAAATACATGCTACACACATTAATGAGAATACCACAAAGAAGAAATTCCAGTCTTCTTATGTTTTCATTTGGTAGGAGGCTACGTATGATGTCCCTTGGATATTTAAACTGGATGGTAGATCAAGGTATCAATGTGACTGTGCAGAGTCATTCACAGGGCAGCTTTAAATTAAACAGTCTCTTCTACTGCTCTTTAAAGGGATTATTGGAGGAGATTCAATGTTAATGAATCTCTTAAAAAGACACAGTCATCATTTACTGCTATGAAAAGGATCTTAACTTTGATTCGTTATAAGACAGGTTTTACCAGTTGAATTATATTCTTAGAAATAACTTAGAAATCTGGACCTTATCATCCGACTGTTATGGAGTTTTACTGCAGACTAATTTTCAAGGGGTCTTCCTTACTTTGGATCAGCTGTTTTTTTGCCCTCACTAACAAGATGCAAATGTCATTTATGCTCAGTCTTCTGATGCAATATGTGTTATGGAACCAGATGTGAAACTATTTTAAAAGAAATTAAATTTCTGTTAAAAAAATATATTATTCAAAAATTTATAAAAATGTCTTGTGTGTGGCAAGGTTATGACCTACATATGAAGAAAACAACTGGATTCAGAACATAATACTCCACCACAGAGATTCTTGTTGATACAACATTTTGTGATGAAAAAATTTCCTTTAAGATGCTTCATAATGGTAGATATTGTATACTGTTTGGGATATAAGTACATTTTGAATTTTAATTATGCACATTTCTTATTAAATGTACAGATTTACTTCTCTTTTTTATATTATTTCTAATAAATTTCTTTTTATTATGTTGAACTTAGTTTAGACAAAAACTACAGTTTTGTAATGGGGTATCTGCATGTATTGATATAAATCATTAATGAAAGACTGAAGTAGTTCTCTAGTTTGATATAATATATGTACAAAACTGACTAAACCTTTGTGGAAAAAGGAGAATAAGATAATTTTTTCTTTTTTTTTCTTGATTTCAAAAGTTAAACTGCAGACTTAATTTACTGGTTAAGAAATTTTGAAATTTTACCCATAAGGCCAGATTGTACAGGTCAATTTATGTGCCTCAACTAATCTGCTTGATTTCGCTTTTAAACCAATGAGATAAGTTCTTTTATTGTCATCATTAACATATTTTTTTATTTTTTTTAAACTTGCACTTGAGAAATATATTAATTTAACATTGTTATCTGCCAATCTTAGAAAGTAATTGACAATATAGCTTGAGTTTTATGGAGAAAATCCACTTATTCTTTTTTGCTATAGAATAAAATAAATTACAGAAGAAATGACACGCCACATTTTAATTGTTGTCTTTTTCCACTTAATGCTGTCTGTCTAACTCTAACTGGTGATATTAAATTTAAATTTTATCACAATTCCATGGGAAGCACATTTCTGGATGAATGGCTAGTTTTAATCCTCTAAGAATTTTAAAACTGCAAACCAATGAATTAAATAAATCGATTTGAACCATTTTTTTGTTTGTTTTGTTTTAGTGATTTTGTTCACAAAAACTTATATTTTAAATGTTCAAATAATGTTTAAGAAATCAGAGTTACTTTGTGGTGGTTGTTGATTTTATCTAGTCATTTTATAAAATATATTGACACTTATATATTTACATAGACAAATTATAATCAATAATTTAGCTTGTTAATGTTTGGAAAAAAAAATTGTCTTGGCTTACCAAGTCTTTTCTTGAATTCCTTGTGGGGTTTCTGTTTTTTGTCTTTTAGTTTGGTAAATTAAAGTCTGGATTTCACAATCCACAGTCTTGAAACATAATATTTCAATTTCAAACTTGTCATATAAATGGTCCCTGGTTTGTATATAATAAAATGGTGCCCACCTTATGTTCTACTGGCTTAATAGTAATTTTCTGTTTCAATTTTTTTAGATTTGTTTATCTGAAATGGCATTACATGTATTTGATTTCATAAGTTAGCATGGTTAGTTAAGTTTACAAAATAAAGGTTTGACTAACGAAAGCAGCATATTTACAATACTATTTATATTCTCATCAACTGTTGTTTTGTAAATGAAATACAACATAACATAATCAGTAGATAATAATTAGATTATACGAATGAATTGTTGAATATGCAGTAAATAACAATATATATTACTTTTCATATTAGGCTTTGAATTTTTCTTATGAGAGTTGGTGTTAAGCCAGACATGAAATGGGGAGGTAAAAAAGGAAAGGGTTAGTTGTGATGAGTGATGAGGCTGTCTAATTTTCATCACATGTTTAGTGGTCACTAAACAGTGAATATTTGAATGTGAGATGACGTGTCATTTTTAAAAATTTAATGCTTTATAAGATGTTATTCTTCATTATGTGACAGTTGGATGTATTGCTATTTCTTTTAAATAGGTTTTTTGTTTTGAGTTCATTTATTTTTATAGTTTATGATATTGAAAAATATTTGAGATTTATTTGATTATTGATAGCATAAACTTAAAAAAAGTAATAGATATATTACAGCTGGACATATCCAAACATTGGAATATCACATATGTATGTTTATGGTCATGAAAATAGTAATTGATAAACATAATGTTTGGTGCATCATTGTATAAAGAATGATGACAGGTAATGAGCAAAAGTAACATATAAAAGAGATGATTAGTTTACCCATGGGAACTCTGTACAAAACAATACACTAAAATAAATGTGCCTGTGATTTCATTATCCAACATGAAGAAAACCTGAAGTTTCTTTAAACCAAAAAGTTTGCAAAAATTTTATATTACATATTTTTGAGTCATGAAAATTGATTCAGATTGTCAATAACTCATTGTCGGCTATCAGAATTTGCAGATAGATACTTTTTTAAAATCAAATCACAAAAAAAACTATTTAAATGTAATTTTGTATGTCTAAAATAATTTTTGATTTTATTTTATAAAATTATTTTTTTTCATTAAAAAAAAAGAAGTAGGGGTCAAAGGGATCATTCTTGTAAAATATTATAAATAAAAAAAAAGACATTTTTAAATGAACATCCCTAGACATACACATTCTGAAAAGTTAATAAATAGAAAAATTTGATATTTCAAATTGCGCTGATACTGATTAAGTCAAGCACCATGAGCCAGAATTCCTGCTTATTTCTAGAAATATGGTTGTGGGGGGAAAGGTTAAAGTATTTATTGATGTTTTTAAAAGTTTCTTTAAAATTTTGAATTTTGAGAGAAAGTTTAACAAAACAATTCTTGAAATAGTTTGTCCCGAGTTAATTGCTGTATTAATCATATTAAATGTTATTTAATAAACTAGTATTAACACTCATGATACGTTTCATTTAATCAGTATCTTTATATTATTTGTTTTAAATATTTTGTTTTGTTATTAATTTTTCTGACCTCCCAAATAATAAATGTATTAAATTGTTATTTCTTGTCTCTGCCACTTCTTGTTCAAATGTCATCAATTTTTTATTTTACATGTACATGTACTTATTAATATTTTGCTTTAAAAAAGATTATATGCTTTGAATTCAAAATGACATTTTGCAACATTAACTGTTTACAGGGTATTCGAGTTACCCAAGGAGATGGAGTGCTTTAGAGCAGCGTTATTCGTTTTATTAGTGCCTCAATACAATCTTAAACATTGCATTGCAGTATGGTGCATAAATATTGGTACATTGTTTTTGTATCCATTATTTTTAAATGTGTTGCCCTTTGCAGACTAGAATCTAAGGGCATAAGGGCATTATCACCACACTGGAAGGCACTGTTTCGGAGAACACAAATTGTCAAACAATATTTTATTGTGATATTTTTCATCTGCTAAATGTAACTCCATATGCCATATACAGTGTAATATAAATTTTAACAAATATTTAATTGTTTGGTTATGTTAATGAATAAGAGGCAGATGGCAAATATGAAAACAATGTTTGCAAGTAAAGACGTAGTTATTGCACAAAAGTATCATCGAGCAGGACTCTTGCAAGTGAATAAGACCTGACCATTGAAGACTGAATTGGGGACATTTTCTCTGTTGGTCTAATGTTATCTTCTCCGAGATTTGCCATCGCAGAATGAGTTCGTTTCAATTGGACAATTATTTCACTGATAGTGTTCGAATATTAATATTGCTTTGTGAATGTCTTCAAAGAAACTATGTAAATATTGCTTGTGTTTGTTGACCAGTTCTTGGTATGTAATAATCATGTAACATTCCTGGAATAAAAGAACTTACGGAAATTTGTGTCTGTTTCAAGTGTAAGGGGTATGTTACACTACTTTGGTAGTAGTATGAGGGGTATGTTACATTACTTTGGTAGTAGTATGAGGGGTATGTTACATTACTTTGGTAGTAGTATGAGGGGTATGTTACATTACTTTGGTAGTAGTATGAGGGGTATGTTACACTACTTTGGTAGTAGTATGAGGGGTATGTTACACTACTTTGGTAGTAGTATGAGGGGTATGTTACACTATTGTGGTAGTAGTATGAGGGGTATGTTACACTATTGTGGTAGTAGTATGAGGGGTATGTTACACTATTGTGGTAGTAGTATGAGGGGTATGTTACACTACTTTGGTAGTAGTATGAGGGGTATGTTACACTATTGTGGTAGTAGTATGAGGGGTATGTTACACTACTGTGGTAGTAGTATGAGGGGTATGTTACACTACTGTGGTAGTAGTATGAGGGGTATGTTACACTATTGTGGTAGTAGTATGAGGGGTATGTACACTACTTTGGTAGTAGTATGAGGGGTATGTTACACTACTGTGGTAGTAGTATGAGGGGTATGTTACACTACTGTGGTAGTAGTATGAGGGGTATGTTACACTACTGTGGTAGTAGTATGAGGGGTATGTTACACTACTATGGTAATAGTATGAGGGGTATGTTACACTACTATGGTAGTAGTATGAGGGATATGTTACACTACACTATTAGTAACATGAGTTGTATGTTACACTACACAGGGGCGTATAGTAAGAATATAAAGTTACACTGCACAGCTAGTAGCATCAGTTGTATGTTTCAACTGTCTGTTTTTCCAGGCATGAGCAGTTCAAGTTATTTTTGATAAAACACGTACGTCTAACTTATGTTTAAGATATGAGCCTATAGCTGTGTCTTTGTAAACTCAGTGCATTTTTATAATTTATAACTTTTGGGGCCGTTGTTCGCGGCCCACCAGTAGTGACTCTCTGTTATAAGTACCGGCGATACCTCCGTCCACCTCCGTCCACAAACAGCCATTGCTTCGCCTCTGCTTTATGTCCAATCCAAATATTCGTTAAATCAAATTTTGAATGTGTGTTTATCTCCCCTGCCTACTGCAAGTAATTACATCATGTGTGATAAACATGTCAAATTTTTAATAAACGCTCATCGGACACGATAGCAGGATAATTTAAGTACAGCAATGCGTCACGCCGTATGTCAATCTTTACAACACGTATATGATTGAGCTGAACCGATGACTAAAATATAATTGACCAATTTGCAGAGCTTTAATTCTTGCTGATAACATATGGCTCTACAGACTTGAGTAAAAATCTACTGATTGGGGAACCTTGTATGAGTTATCTTATCTTATGTGTTGCCACAATTCTAAATATAAAAAATGACGTATACATTTGGGTGGGGGTGGGGATTGTGGGTGTTGCCAGCCCAGGGTGGCATGTTTGTTCCCCTAAACATCGGAGACACGGTGTTGCCGTAAACATTGGAGACACGCTCTTGCCGTAAACATTGGAGATACGGTGTTGCCGTAAACATTGGAGACACGGTGTTGCCGTAAACATTGGAGACATGCTCTTGCCGTAAACATTGGAGACACGCTCTTGCCGTAAACATTGGAGACATGCTCTTGCCGTAAACATTGGAGACACGCTCTTGCCGTAAACATTGGAGACACGCTCTTGCCGTAAACATTGGAGACACGCTTTTACCGTAAACATTGGAGACACGGTGTTGCCGTAAACATTGGAGACATGCTCTTGCCGTAAACATTGGAGACATGCTCTTGCCGTAAACATTGGAGACACGCTCTTGCCGTAAATATTGGAGACGCGCTCTTGCCGTAAACATTGGAGACACGCTGTTGCCGTAAACATTGGAGACACGCTGTTACCGTAAACATTGGAGACACGGTGTTGCCGTAAACATTGGGAGACACGCTGTTGCCGTAAACATTGGAGACACTCTCTTGCCGTAAACATGGGAGACACGCTGTTGCCGTAAACATTGGAGACACTCTCTTGCCGTAAACATGGGAGACACGCTGTTGCCGTAAACATTGGAGACACTCTCTTGCCGTAAACATGGGAGACACTCTCTTGCCGTAAACATTGGAGACACGGTTTATGCCGGTCACAGAACGATTTGAACAGCGGATCTTCATTTTTTCCCCCTTTTTTTCCATTTCTCTTTCGACAGTTCAAGCCCATATGACTCAGCGACTAGGCTACTCACTGACTAGGCTACTCACCGACTAGGCTACTCACCGACTAGGCTACTCAACGGCTACCAGGTTGAATGGGTTTAAAAATTGAGATGTTCGCAGACGACTGACGATAATCCAGACAGCGCTCTTTGAGAAATAGACACTTCAGGTTGCTGTTACACTTCCAGATATACTTAAAATTAATGTTTCTTTCTCTCTTTCTTATCTATACAGACGCTCCTTCTATGCAGAAGATAGTTGCGTCCACAGACCATGACAGATGATCTGTTGGCAAGTGATGCAGCATTCACAGGCCACGGCTTTGTGGGTTCCACGCATTACCCAGCCGCCTAACTACATGTAGTTAGGTACCCATTCGGAGCGGGGTGACTCAGAGACGCCCTAGGCCCCGGGAACAAACCCTTGCCTTCACACGGATTCGAACCCGTGACCATCGGTACGACAGTCCAGTGCGCTGCCACTCGACCACCACGTTTCCAAAGACGAGACTGGCTCGTCTATTTGTGTGTGTGTGTGTGGGGGGGGTAGGGATTTTTTTTGAGTGGAGTAGCTTGATCAAGATGTCAAGTTGAATTATTGTTTTCCAAAAGATTTATGTCAATGGCCTCTTTGAGAAGCACGAGTTTTGAAATAAACCAATCAAAACTTTGAACATCAGTTTATTTGTAGGATGCTCGTTAGTACTGCATCACGTCTGCTTTACATCACCGCCTCAACTTGTTAGTACTGCATCACGTCTGCCTTACATCACCGCCTCGACTTGTTAGTACTGCATCACGTCTGCCTTACATCATCGCCTCGACTTCTACAAAACAGTGACAAAAAAATACAACAAAACAAGCAATGCATCCATTTTACAAACTTCTTTTTATTGGACTAATGGCTGGATGCTGGACTACACTGGAAGGTAAAAGTAAATTAGTTGATTTCTGTGTCAAATTTAGGGCCGTCCATAAATGACGTCACCCCATCCCCCCTCGTCACACTTCGTCACAAAAACTTAGACCCCCTTTCAATATGACGTCCCTAATCTTTGTCCCCACCCCCTTAAAAGCTGTCTTTTCTATTTAAAAATGAGCATGTTTCAAATTACGTTTTTGTCATTTAAGTATGTATTTTGTGTAAGGCAGCACTCTAATATCGTAACACGCGTGAAGCCCTTTAAAACGTCATTAAATAAATTGTAAGCAATCAAATATTTAAGTCGAACTTTAATTTAAAGCTGTATGTTTTTGATGTGACGTCACATTTCTTAAGCACCTCCGCTCCCCCTCGTCACGCATCGTCGCAATTGTAGTGACCTTTTTTTTTAGGTGCGTGACGTCATTTATGAACGGCGATATTCTGGAAAACTAATTTAGGAGACAGTTGGAAGAGTGAATCTCGGGATTACCTAATTTGATTGTTTATAGACGATTCTGTAATTGTTTTTTAAATTTTTAAAATAATAATATTACTGTTATTATTATTATAGAAATATCTACAGCAAGCTCGGAATTTCCGTATAAACAAAACCTCCCAGTAAACTTTATTCAGAGTAGGATTTATGGGCTAGAAACCGGCAAAGAAGTAGTCCGGAAT
Organism: Ampullaceana balthica; assembly: GCA_944989445.1. Classification (NCBI taxonomy): domain Eukaryota; kingdom Metazoa; phylum Mollusca; class Gastropoda; family Lymnaeidae; genus Ampullaceana; species Ampullaceana balthica. The sequence goes on along the minus strand of CALYLW010001524.1, from coordinate 19,195 downwards.
CTACATGCTATATACTATATGTCATGACACATACTCACTTACTTATATGATTGTTTTGTCAATTGTTTCCATCGAAACGAGCCTTGTAGCTATTTAAACAATTGTTTGGTCAATTTTTTTTTATCGAACCCAGTCTTGTAGCTATTTAAAACAATAGTTTGGTCAATTGTTTTATTGAACCCAGCCTTGTAGCTATTTAAACAATAGTTTGGTCAGTTGTTTTAACTAACCAAGCCTTGAAGCTATTTAAACAATTGTTTGGTCGATTGTTTTATCTAACCAAGCCTTGTAGCTAATTTAAAAAAATGTTTGGTCAGTTGTTTTATCTAAGGGGCCGTCCATAAATGACGTCACACGATTTTGGCCGATTTTTTACCCCCTCCCCCCCTTTCGCCACGAGTGGTCACAAAAAATTAGACCCCCCCCCTCTCTAAAAATACGTCACAAAGCTTTGACGCAAAAGCGAACAAAAAAAAACCAACCAAACAAACAAAAAACAAACAACCTTATTTTCTATTTGAAAGTAAGTACCGTATGTTTCAAATCACTTTTATTGTCATGTAAGTATTTATTATTTATTTAGTGAAGGTGTACATTGTAATATCGTAACCCGCGTGAAGCATTTTTTAAAAACGTTTAACCGGCCTTCAGAAAACGAACTGTGTTAATATCCTTAGATTATATTTTATTTTAATGCATACAACGTCTTTGAACAGAATTTTTTTGTTGTTAAAAATAATATTTTTAAAATGTATTTTTTTTAAAGAGGTCGGTGAACTGGGATAAATAACCTCATCTGGGGTCAAAAGGGAATTCTTGGGGGTAATGCAGACTTATTTGGGACATATAACATCCACTACAATCCACTACATTCTGTGCACAATTCGTGACCATTGACGTCAGTGTCGCATAAATTAGCAAAATCTAAGCAATTTTAACGAAGTGTATCGACTTTTGTCTCTGCAAGAAGAGTTTTGACGTCTAGTAAAAATCCAAATTTGTTGTTTAGGTTTTTAGACGTAAAAACCATATTGATATCTCCTTTGGAGACTATCAATTACGCTGTTCATATCACGTGCAATTTCTTCATCTGCAGAAAGTCCCTGCATCTCTTGTTAATTCTCCAGGCATCCTCCATGTCGCCTAATCCTTCTGTCAACCTCGATTCCCAAAGTTGTGCATCTTCTTTTCGATTGTCTACCGCAACCTGGCTCAAATTATCACGAATGTTGACAATTTCTTGCTCAAGCGATTCAAGATCAGCTGCTGCTTCTTTGAAATTCACAGTAGGTTTCTGCAACCGTTTCTGGACACAATCAATTTTCCCAAATATGATGTACCAGAAATTTGACAAAACTAGGAAGTTAAAGTTTAATATACCTAGCAGCAAAGCTTCTGCATCACATCTGGTGTCAGGCGTCATATTTGTATGTTCTGATAATTTTCCCAACAGCCCTACCAGTTCATCTAATCCTTCATAAATTGCTTTAACAGCTTCTGATCGTGCACTTCAACGTGTTTCAGATTGGCACAACTAACTCTTTTTAATTCTTCCCAAAGAGTTGTTGAACGAGAGAAAACAAAAATTTATACTTTCAACTGTTCCAAAAAACGTGATAGCAGCAAGATCCTGTTTATCTGAGTGTACTCCTGATAATTTTAAGATGTGGTTGTCACAGTTGATGAACAATGCTCTGTGATTTCTGGCACATATTCGCTGTTGAAGGCCGGATATATGCCCAGTAATTACAGCAGCATTGTCATAACATTGTGGCCGACAGTCGGCTAGTGGTATGCTATTAGATTCCAGTTTCTCTACGATAACTCTTTCAAGGTTTGCTGCGTCTTTGAAATGTATCTGTACAAAACCTAAAAATGATTCTTTGATGGTTACTTTTTTAGTTTGAAAATCCACATCCACAAATCGGATGACTTGAGAAAGCTGTTCCCGGTGACCTAGATTGAGTGTTGAGTCAAGTAAGATACCGAACTACTTGTTTTTTCTGATTACACTCAACAGCTGATTCCTTACAGTCGATGTAAGTAGGTGGATAAATTCATTTTGGTATTCCGGTGATAAATAAGATACTGAACCTGGATTTTCTCGGGCATGTTGTAGGTGTTTTTCTAACAGTGGATCATACTATAAGAAACAAGTTTGGTCACAGAGACAGGAAAGAGAGGCGGTGTCTGATGTTTCATATGAAAGGAACCCAACTTGCTTTGACATACCGACACAAGCCCGTGAGAGGAGAGACCTTCCCTCCCCTCCCCCACTTTACTCCCTCCACAGTGGGAATTAAGTTTTTTTTATTAAAGAGTCACAGCATTCAGCACAGGGACGCGAATTAACCATTCTGTAAGCCAGCGGTTCTCAATCTTTTGAGATTAAAGAACCACTTACTTGAAAAATGTGCGTCTTAGCTACGGACCAATACTAAAAATTGTGCTACTGCCGTGCTGGAAAGTTCAATATAATTATACTGTTTATACAGCTAGCTATAAGTAGTATACATGTTAGTTAGTAAGAACTATACTAATATGCTACGATTTGCGTGCTCTAAAAAACAATAGTGTAATGGCTTTCTTTTGTAACGAACAATTGTCATTTACATAAGACTCATAGTCTTCTTATTTAATTATTCTTGATAATTATAAAAAAGCACTTTAATTCATAAACAGTAGCTTGTATTAAAAAGACTGCTTTATTAGTTTATTTAGTACGAACGATGTTTTGTTTTTATTGTAAGCAATGCAGAAAAATCCACCTTCATAAAGTTGCAAAGGGTAAAAGTATTATAAAAGCTATCTGAGACAGTTCGGAGTACTCCAAAATTTCATTAAGCCCACTTTATGATGCCATATATTCAAAGTGGCATAGCTAGTCAGTTCAATGAATTGGTTTAATTACGATGTTGTTAATTTTATTTGATGAGGTGATGTGTGAGAGATTAGGACTGGAAACCCACTGAAAACCAATAAACGTTAAAAATCACAAAAGTAGAATTAAAATTGGCCCTGCATTGATCGAATATGACCAGAAATCAAATTTATCAACAGTTGTTTATTTATTTAAGCTTTTTCTGGTTTCTCGGTGATTTCGTACTATTGATCAAACATGTCAAAGTTACCTTGAAATAATCTTATTTTCCAAATATCAAGCTTTTTCGTAAAAGCAGACACTTTGTCACTGACAGTAGTATAATGTGTCTGCTTTCCTTGCCGAGTTGAATTAAGTTTATTGAGTTCTTCAAAAATTTCAGTCAAGTAAGCAACCGTAAGCCACAACAGCAACCCATAAGCTATGGTTCAAATGATCAACACGCTTTGAGTTTTTTCTACATTAAACTCTCTTACGTCATCACGTAATTCAAACAGTCTGATAACCAGCGAACTTCAGTATACATCAGTAACTGTTAATGTTCAAGATTCATATTCGAACATAAGAAATCAAAGAAACGAGAATTTAATGGACGAGCCTTGATGAAATTTAAAAACTATTAAGGCCAGATCAAAAATATATTTTAAGTCTGCGTTAATTATTTTACTTATGACTTGCTCATCTTTCTCGCTGAATCATACAGTGCGTAAATTTCATGATTTGCTCGCGGACCACCAGGCACATCTTCGCGGACCACTAGTGGTCCACGAACCACAGGTTTAGAACCACTGCTTTGAGCCACTCCTTTTTCTTGTTTTTGGTCATTTTGGTTGCTTTTAGTGTCGTCTCTGTCTGTTCTATTAATATAATCGCCTTTGTCTCTTACTGCTCCCCTACTCTCACTCCCAGCAACTCCAGTTTTTTTTTATCGCCATTAGCAATACTACATTGTGGATGTGTAATTTATTTATGAGTAGAATGGTGCCCATTAACGCTCAATGGGGGCGCAAAAATCATGCGTGCTAACTGGTTTGTAATGAAGATATTTTCGGACCTCCAAAATTCAATCTTGCCAACGTATTTGGGATACATTAGTTTATATCAAAATAAAATTAATTAACGAGTTTTAATACTCATTTTAGCGCCCCTAACGTGGCGCCCGGGGACATATCTCCCCCCTGCCCTCTCACTACGCCACTGCCTACGTACAATACAAAGACACCTAAATCCAACCTACTTTCATTTATATTGACACGAGTGATAATAATCTTAATCCACATGACTTGACTGTATCAAGTATCCTTTCAGTGATATTTAAAATTAATGCCTTTTAAAAACTGAGCTAAGAACAACAGTTGTTTTGTGGTCCTCTCGAATAGCGATGTCAAGAATTTGATGCTTTAATAAAGTTAATGAATACTTGACTAATTTTAAATGGGCTCATTTATCATTATATCTGGAATGGCCAGGGGCACTTGACAAAAACCAATCGAACAATTATATCAAACTTAAAACGTTTTTAATTCTATCAAATAGATTCCCTCCCCCTCCCCTTTTAAAGAAAAAGGATATTCGTTTTGATTTAAAATATCTACACATAATCCAATTCAGTTCATTTTTAGACACTTGTCATGCTTGTAAAACTCACCAGTAGCATTTTCGTGGCTAACGACGCTCCCCCAAATCCCCGAGTCATGTGAGCAGGACCTAGAGTCTGGTGTTTGGGTGGGGGGTAACGCACACATAAACTTGTATATTTTGGGGGTAACGGGCAAAAATGTTCGCCGACTCCTGCCGTGAGAGAACCAAACGGAGCTGCGGTTACATCACAAATGCTTTGATGTCAACATCAAACGACTCAGGGTAACAATTTCATATATCTTCTGTGTTCTCAAACTTAAGGATTATAATTAGATTTAATTTTCGTGTCTTGATAGCTTACGCCAAACAGCGTCTGATGGCCTACCGACCTGCACATTGAGAAGCACTGATTAAAAAAAAAGTCATTAAATAAATTGCAAGCGACGAAATATTTCAGTGGAAGTTTTATTTAAAGTTACCCTTTTAATGTGACGTCACATTTCATCAAACCCCTCCCTCCCCCTCTTCACGCATCGTCACAAAAGTGTGACCCCCTCGCCCCCTAGGTGCGTGACGTCATTTATCGACGGCCCCTAACCAAGCCTTGTAGCTATTTAAACAATTGTTTGGTCAATTGTTTTATCGAACCCAGCCTTGTTGCTATTTAAACAATTGTTTGGTCAGTTGTTTCTTTCGAACCATGCCTTATATCTATTCAAACAATTGTTTGGTCAGTTGTTTCTTTAGAACCTTGCCTTATATCTATTCAAACAATTGTTTGGTCAGTTGTTTCTTTAGAACCTTGCCTTAGTTGCCTTATACTTATAGCCATTTAAACAATTGTTTGGTCAGTTGTTTCTTTCGAACCATGCCTTGTAGCTTTTCAAACATTTTTTGCGTTACGTAGCTGTTTCTATCGAGATGGGCATTGTAATTGTAGCTAATTAAACAATTGTTTTGTCGATTGTTTTTATCGAACCCAGCATTGAAGCTGTTTAAACAATTCTTTGGTAAAATGTTTGTATCGAATGCTGCAGGTTCGTTATTTAAAGCTTTAATCCTCACCATTTCTCTTCTTGAAAATAATATTAATAATAATAATAATAATAACATGTCTTGGTACAAAATAACTCATTTCAAAAGATTCATTTGGAGCTGGATTTACGAAGATGTTAGAAATGTTTTGTTAAATTGTTCCGCAACTCCCCACCAAAGCTACCATCCTTCTTATCTGTTACAGACCCTCCTTCTATAGAGAAGATTTTTGCGTATTACGTGGCCGTCCATAAATGTCGTCACGCGATTTTGGTCGATTTTACCCCCTCCCCCCTCTTCACAATTCGTCACAAAAACTTAGACCCCCCCCCCTCCAATATGAAGTCACAAATTTGTGAACACCCCCCCCCAAAAAAAAATAAAAATAAATAAAAATAAATAAATAAAAAAAGCCGTATTTTCTATTTGAAAATGAGCATGTTTCAATCACTTTATTGTTATTTAAGTATGTATTTAGAGTAATGCAGCACTCTAATGTCGTAACACGCGTGAATCCATGTAAATGACCATAAAATAACGTAGTGTTAACTTGCACGGTATTATACCGTGTAAGTTTTTTTTTCTAAGTTACACGGTATTTGCACATGCGCAGAGACGGTTTTGTAGTCAGTTATTTATAATTTTTTAAAATTCACCAAAGGTAACGAACTTCCGTGGTCTCATTATTGAGAGTTGGACTGGAGAATAGTATTAGAACAGGCGTGGGTTCGATATTCGGTTGAGACTAATATTTTTTCTTTTTTTTTACAATTCTTAAATTCTTATAATTACGATTAAATTAGATGTTTTACTTTTAGGGTCAGGCTTAGAGTTAGTTGTCTATTTTTTACATTAAAATAGAAAAACAAATATATTGAAATCAATATAAAATTCTTATTATACTTACTATTAAATTAGTTTTTAGTTTTAGGGTCAAGGTTAGGGTTAGTTGTCTATTTTTTACATTAAAATAGAAAAACAAATATATTGAAATCAATTAAAAATTCTTATTATAATAAGATTAAATTAGATCTTTTAGTTTTAGGGTAAAGGTTAGGGTTAAAATAGAAAAACTAATACAGTAATACAGGGACTAAAACTAATTAAATCAATTTAACATTCTTAGGGGCCGTCCATAAATGACGTCACGCGATTTTTGCCGATTTTTGACCCCCTCCCCACCTCGTCACGCGACGTCAAAAAAACTTAGACCCCCCCTCTAAAAATACGTCACAAATCTTTGACATCCCCCCCCCAAAAAAAAATAAAAAAATTACAAAATAAAAAACAACAACTTTATTTTCTATTTGAAAATAAGTATATTTCAAAACACGTTTATTGTGATTTAAGTATTTATTATTTATTTAGTGAAGATCTACATTGTAATATCGTAACCCGCGTGAATCATTTTTAAAAAACATTTAACCGGCCTTCAGAAAACGAACTGTGTTAACATCCTTAGCTTATATTTTATTTTAATGAATTAAACATTGACTATTTTGATCATCACGGTTAACGTCTTTGTTTAGAAAAAAATTTATTTAAAAATAACATTTTTAAAATGTATTTTTTTAAAATCCCTCAATTGACTGACGGGCATCTCGTAAGACAGAGGTCGGCGAACAGAGGTAAACAACCTGAACTGGGGTCAAAAGGGGAATTCTTGGGGGTAATGCAGACTCATTTGGGACATATAACATCCACTACAATCCGCTAGATATGTTAAAATACGTCATGTGTACGTGTACGATTGGAACATATGCCCATTATTAAACCGGTTCCTTCCAGAAAATGCATTTTAAATTTTTTTTACAACTATGTAGATTTCTTACATACGCACTATATGAAGGCACCTAAATCTACCCTACTTTCATTTATATTGACACGAGTGACAATAATCTTAATCCACATGACTTGTCTTTATCATGTATCATTTCTGTGATATTTAAAAGTAATGCCTTAAAAACTGAGCTAAGAAGAAAAGTTGTTTTGTTCTCCTCTCGAATTGCAATGTCAAGAATTTGCTGCATTCAGTAAAGTTAATGAATACTTGACTAATTTTAAATGGGCTCATTTACCATTATATCTAGAACAGTGCTTCTCATACTTTTTAGTACTGCGGACCAGCAGGAATTTTTTCCATTGTACCAGGGACCGGTGCACTATTTTCCCTGCCCTGACAATTTTTTCTGTCATTTTTTGAGAACATCTGCGGACCGGCAGCGGATGGCCCACGGACTGGCATCGGTCCGCGGACCACCACTTTGAGAAGCACTGATCTAGAAGATTAGAATGGCCAGGGGCGTTTTATAAAAAACCATCGAACAATTATATCAAACTTAAAACGTTTTTAATTCTATCAAATAGATTCCCTCCCCCCCGCCTCCCCTTTTAAAGAAAAAGGATATTCCGTGTCGTTTTGACTTAAAATATCTACACATAATCCTATTCAAATCATTTTTAGACACTTGTCATGCTTGTAAAACTCACCAGTAGCATTTTCGGGGGGTGGGGGTGCTAAAGACGCTCCCCCAAATCCCCGAGTCACGTGAGCAGGACCTAGAGTCTGGGGGGGGGGTAACGCATACATAAACTTGTATATTTTGTGGTAACGGGAGAGAACCAAACGGAGCTGCGGTTAGATCACAAATGCTTTGATGTCAACATCAAACGACGCAGTGTAACAATTTCATATGTTATCTTGTGGATTCTCAAACTTAAGGATTATAATTAGATTTAATTTTCGTGTCTTGATAGCATACGCCAACCAGCGTCTGATGGCCTACCGACCAGCACATTAAGAAGCACTGATTTTAAAAAAAAAGGAAAAAAAAGTCATTAAATAAATTGTAAGCAACCAAATATTTCAGTGGACGTTTTATTTAAAGTTACCCTTTTGATGTGACGTCACATTTCTTCAACCCCTCTCCCTCCCCCTCGTCACGCAACGTCACAAAAGTGTGACCCCCCTCCCCCCTAGGTGCGTGACGTCATTTATGGACGGCCCCTTATACATTACAATTATATTGTAATTATTAGTTTTAGGGTCAGGGTTAGGTTTAGTTGTCTATTTTTGACATTAAAACATTACCGTACCGTGCAAGTTATTTTTTTACTAACTTACACGGTATCATACCGTGCAAGTTAACGGCACCATAAAATAAATTGTAAGACATCGAATATTTAAGTGGAACTTTGATTTAAAGTAGCGTGTTTTGACGTGACGTCCCAATTCTTAACACCCCCCTTTGTCACACATCGTCACAAATGTGGCGACCCCCCTCCCCCTAGGGGTGTTACATCATTTATGGACGGCCCTTATGCTTATCCATGTCCATGGTTTATGTCTAGTCTTGCACATTTATTGGAGCTTTAAATGTTGATAGTGTGTTGGTTTTCCTGGTTTTCCCACTCCACGTCCGAATACCAAACATTAAGAACGAGAATTTGTAAGTTTTTATTTTTGGTCTTACATACGGAATATGAAACGTGTTTTTATCTTTATGTCTATCTCTCTTTCCCCAGGCTGGTCCAGGGGTAAAACGGGATCACTGGCCATCATCGAGGATCTGGAAGACAGGATCTACCTCCTGAGCAGAGAGCTGGACAAATTCAAGCTCAACGTCACCCGCTACAAGAACACCGAGGAGGTGCTCCTCAAGTTCATCAAAGAGTTTGACCAACGCCGGGACCAGGCGGCCGAATCCGCTTTTTTGATATCGCCAGTCAACAACCAACGGAAGTACTACTACAAGAAACACGTCCACCGCTTCGACTACGAGACGGCCCAGGCCACGTGTGCACTGTTTGACGGTTACCTGGCGGAGATCAGCGAGGTGACCGAGTTCAATTTCATTTCAAAGTTTTTGCAAGATTCTTCCTTGTCGGATGACGTTGCTGTTTATTTCGGTCCCCAGTTTGTCAGCGGGAAGTGGATTTACGGCCGAACTGGTGCTCCCATCGGGTCTTTTCCGTGGTACAAGGGTTTTCCCCAAGATAGCGCGAATTTGAACTGCGCATGCCTGAAACATAGGCAGTTGAAACAGTGTTCTTGCCCCGAGACGAGTGCGAATGAGATAAGCAACTCAAAGGGGCGGAGCTACGTCTGTGAAGTTCAAATCTGACAGTTTGTATTGAGATTTCGAATGTTGGAAGCTTGGTGTGGGGACACATAGAGAAGGGTGTTCATTTTCAGGTGGTTTTTGTGTGGGAGGGAGCGGGGGAGGGGGGGACAAGGCGAGGACAAGTAAATAAAACGTGACTGAATTTATTGCGTCCTGTCATCTTCTGTCCACTGATTTAAAATTAAAAAAAAATAATAATAAAAAAACCAGAATTAAATCCTTTACAATAGAAAGCTTTATAAAAATATATTAGGCTTAAACCTAAAATTTAAAAAGAAAATGAATTGAATTACATTAAATCCTCGGCATTATTATTGGCTATTTTTTTTACAACTCTACAGTATACTTTAATTCGTTTATTTAAAAGCAACGACATGACATGACATGGAGTAATAAAACCTTGACTGAATTTAAAGTCACATGTATAAAATTATTTAAAGTTTCTTTATTTACTGATTTTGCATTATATCTGTTTAATCAGTGTGTGTTACACATGTTGTCTTGGTTATGTTTTAGCTAGTTATTAGCTACACAGTTGAGTTACAATATCTTTAAAATATTTTTTTTTAAAAACAAACGTTCAGCTGTTTTAATCGTTGGAATAAACTTTATCAGCTCACGCACAACCATCTTTATCAGCTCATGCACAACCATCTTTATCAGCTCATGCACAACCATCTTTATCAGCTCATGCACAACCATCTTTATCAGCTCATGCACAACCATCTTTATCAGCTCATGCACAACCATCATTATCAGCTCATGCACAACCATCTTTATCAGCTCATGCACAACCATCTTTATCAGCTCATGCACAACCATCTTTATCAGCTCATGCACAACCATCTTATCAGCTCATGCACAACCATCTTTATCAGCTCATGCACAACCATCTTTATCAGCTCATGCACAACCATCATTATCAGCTCATGCACAACCATCTTTATCAGCTCATGCACAACCATCTTTATCAGCTCATGCACAACCATCTTTATCAGCTCATGCACAACAATCATTATCAGCTCATGCACAACCATCTTTATCAGCTCATGCACAACCATCTTTATCAGCTCATGCACAACCATCTTTATCAGCTCATGCACAACCATCTTTATCAGCTCATGCACAACCATCTTTATCAGCTCATGCACAACCATCTTTATCAGCTCATGCACAACCATCTTTATCAGCTCATGCACAACCATCATTATCAGCTCATGCACAACCATCTTTATCAGCTCATGCACAACCATCTTTATCAGCTCATGCACAACCATCTTTATCAGCTCATGCACAACCAACTTTATCAGCTCATGCACAACCATCTTTATCAGCTCATGCACAACCATCTTTATCAGCTCATGCACAACCAACTTTATCAGCTCATGCACAACCATCTTTCTTAGCCAGCTTTCAATATTAGCCCTCCATTCACCATCCACCATACTCCATCCACTATCCACCATTTTTCATCCACCACCCATTATGAATTAATAGCACTTACACAACTTTGCCAGAAACATACACTTTCAAAAGTCAAGGAAGCAAGATTTTTCACTGCTGCAAAAACAAAAGGTTTGACAGAGAGTTGTCGGTGCTGTCAATTCTATCGGGTCAAGAACAGAAATAGAAACCACGCCACCAAAGAATTCTCAAAAGAATCTAAAGATTTTCAGATAGAGTGAAAAAATAATGTCTGGCAAATTTAAATGTTACTGTTGAATTTTGGTACACACCCAAATTAGCTAATACAGACGAGTTGAAATTTGGTACACACCCGAATTAGCTAATACAGAAGAGTTGCTGACATGGCCATTCTTTTGAAGCACGTTGAAGAACTAACCTTAACCCAGTGACACCAGGTGGAAAGTGTAATTGATGCTATAAAGCAGTTGACATATCAGATCGGTCAAATATATGATGCATTGCTAATAATTTATGAGAACAAAGATATAGAGAGTCCAGATAAAGCATATGGACAATACTTACGCAAATACAATGCAAAATTCCTTTTTAAATCCCTTATATTAACTTCACCGCCGTCTCTCTCTGTCTGTCGTCATCTCTGTCTTGGGCGGGCGGAAAAACAAAAATGACCCACTTCCCGTCATTCGATCGAGCTGAAATGTGGCATACGGACCCGTCTCACCTAACAATGCATCGTATCAAAATTTCAGATCGATCGAACGTACCGTAAATAAAGTAATGCATTTTTAGTTTATCCTGATATAACGTATGTAATTGAAATTCACAGTTTGTTATTGTTTTTTTTCCCACGTGAGAGTTTGAGTTGACGCTTTGACGTCGACCCATCGAAGTACCGGCGTGCTTTTTTTTATTTTTACATTTTACGTGTCATGCTGAACTCGCCCCCCCCCCTAGGGTTATGAAGCAAAGTTGAGTTAAGACAGATTCAGTCTGTAAATGCTTGTCGCGTTTGAAAATAATCAATACTGTTAGTTATGACTCATATATAAGGGATTTATAGTCAAAAACTTTGTTTTTACCGTTTTTTTTCCTGACATGATATTATTGATATGGTTTGATGCAGGGTTGGGAAAAGTGGGGCATTCGGGCAACATGCCCCCCCCCCAACAGAGTTTTTTGTGGCCCATCAAAACATTCAGAAAATTCGCTTTGAAGTGAAACTTGCTTTATGTCCATGACCGAAAGTTCGCCCAGTGGCGTAGCGAGGGGGTGGGCGACTGCCCCGAGCGACACTTTGCCGGGGGCGGCAAATTCCTAGTAGAGTTTATATATAATTTCTAACAATTAAAATTTTATAAGAAAGTGGAGCTTTTAATCGAAATAAAATAACAGCAAAATAAGAAATTAATAAAAGAAATAAAGGAAATATCATCAAGCATGTGAACGTTTCAATTGCCAGAACTTCTTAAATTCGTCTTATACTAATGCTACTGTTATGAAAAACCAGAGCCTGATGTGGTATCAATTTAATTGGTTCTTAAAATTTAACAGCTTTTCATGTAGTAAAAGCACATCTTACTGTACCCTATCAATTTGAAACATGAGCCAAGCGAATTCTCCGAGCGACACGTCTTGTAGGCGTTCTCTCAATACATAATCTTGTACACAATAATCCACTGAAGAACTTGTTTCAATAAAACAACTTTAATATGTATACTGTTTACATAACATAATTTGAGGTTATATAACGTGGAATTCTCAAGCACACACATCACGTCCTTCCCTCACGGAGGTTATCTGACAACTGATCGCCCAACCTTCTCAGCTAATGGGAAGGCTTCTCTCTTCCCGCGCTTATTACTCACGTGACCTCTCCGTCAGACGATCACGCAATACACACATGATACACTGGTGACTCACTCATGATTTACATGTGACGGGGGGGGGGAGCGGTGAGGGGGGCGGCAAATTCCTCTAAGGTAATTAGTTTCTAAATGATCAATAAAATTGCTTATCTAATGGAATTAAAACTTGACAAACACAAAAACAAAAGTAGCCACTCATGAACAAGTACTCAACATTACTTTTTTTTGCAATTGGAAAGAATCATAGATTGTGTTAAGTCTCTATGTTTAGGTGGATTGTACCTTGCTCTCCGCTACACACAACATACACAAGAGATGACACAAGTCTGTGTAACGATGCAATGTTTATTCTACTATATACACTGTACAACTGGCTGTCTTGCCTTGACATCAATACTTATATATATAACTGCTGTATGCTCAAGCCTGCCCTCGGTCCGACCCGACCGCTTCTGGGCGACGTTAAACTCGACTCTCTGTGTTACTGCAACCCTGCAGCTCCCCGGTCTATCCTGACCGGTCTGACCGCACAACACTGTGCGAACTACACAGTTTTCTGCCACACACACCGCACTCGTCTCGACTACTCTCTTATATACCCCCCAACTGGTCTCAACTGACCCTGGCGTGTCCTCTGGTCATGTCCCTGACATATCCCGTGTGACCAGAAGTTCACTCAGACATCACTAGACATTATTCACGTGATAGGAGTTCATACCCGTCAACAACGCCTTGACCCGACTCCAACACTGGCTCACAACAATCTCACCACAATCATTCGCAGTGATTCTCATACCCTGACATATCCCCCCTCTTCCGTTAGATTCTACTTACGGGTAGAATCTCACAATACAACAAAGTCAGGGCATGGAATCACTGCACATTACAATTACAATAATATAATACATAATGAAATAATATCTTTCAAAATAATTTTATACACAACATTGCATGAAAAAAAAACACTAGTACATACAACACAGAGCATAAATCCACTTGGTCGTACCTTTATACGACTTCACTAACCCGCAACTCGTACGTTATCATTATCCAACAATTGACCATTTTTACGCTAGATTGTTTTATATTTACCAACTGACTCTACTGGTTCCTCATATAAATGCCTTAAGATATTTATTCCAGGATTAGCTCCAGCATGAGATAATGTTATAGGGATAACTACTTATCCAAACTATAGACATTTCAGCCTGATTGTATTTAACCCATTACAATCAATTATATAACAATCATGTGCATATAGTAGTCATAATCAACCTAATTCATCATAATACTCATAATCATGAACAAAATCATTATCATCATCTCATAATTTCATAAATATATATATATATATATAAATAATTACATCTCCTTATAATGAAATTTTGCCCGAGGTCACCCGGAGCCAAAAATTATAATAAAAAACATCAGCACGAAAGTACAACCATCTCATATTTATTTACAACCATCCTTAAGTACTAACTAACATAAGTACATAATCGCTATGAAACCTTACAATCATGTTCATATAATAATAATACTGGCCCGAGGTGACTCAGACCTCAATTTCTACCCAAATTAGTCCCCATGACAAGCAACTCTACTTGTTTTTCGACCTTCGTGACTCGGCCGAATCATAAACCTGTCCTGCGAGTCCTTGTCGGTCATGGTTTGATTTCTGCTCAGTAATTATGATTGCCATTACCATATCTGTCATGATCCTATGATGTTATATCGTAGTTTGTCTGTGTCCACAACCATCTACCCGGCCGCCCTTGTCACAACTTTTAAATTTTTCTTGACCTCTCAATTTCCACTATGTCTCCCCTCTATCCCCTGGTCGCCGTAACTCGACCGAATTTTGATGTAAATATCTAACCAATCAGCTGCCATATCTGCTTATTGCCGAGATAAAAAATCTGCAATAATGTTATCTTCACCTTTAATGTATTCCACGTTGAAATCGTATTCCTGTAACATCAAAGACCACCTGGAAACTCTTGAATTTTCAAATTTAGTCGTGTTCAAATATTTTAACGCTTGGTGGTCACACTGGAGCGTAAATCTTGCCCCCATTAAATAGTAGGATAATTTCTGAATTCCCCATATTATTGCCAAGCATTCCCTCTCTATTGTTGAGTATCTAGTTTCCCTGTCAACCAGTTTACGACTAATATATTTAACCGGGTGGAGCATATTGTCTCTCTTCTGCATCAAACATGCCCCCAATCCCTTCGTTGACGCATCTGTACGAACTATAAAAGGTTCCTTAATGTCGGGCAGAACCAAAATGGGGTTATTTGTTAAATAGTTTTGGATTGTATCCAATGCTTGTTGGCATTCCTTAGTCCAACATATATTATTAGGTTTACCCTTCTTTGTAAGGTCCGTCAATGGGGCTGTTATCGTTGAAAAATTAGGTATAAATTTATTGTAATACGCTATTAGGCCAACTAGTCCCCTTACTTGTCTCTTATTTTTGGGTCCAGTGGCGGATTTAGCTATAGGGCAGGGGGGGCGGCTTGCCCCCCCACGCCCCTGTTGGGTCTAAAATAGCGCCCCCTAAAGACGCCCTCGATGAACACTAAAAACGTGTCACAAGAGCAGAAAAAAAGATTGCTAAACACGAAACTTCTAATCAACACCAAACTGCTTTCTAAATATCGTATTTCAAATGACGAAACTGTACTATCTGGTTTAAATCAATCACTCGCATCTGAATTATCGGCGACAATTGATAATGAAGCTAAGTCTGCACAATTCTTTTCTTTAATTATTGATTCAACCATTGATATATCTAGAATTGATCAGATGTCAGTTTCTTTAGGTTAATTTTTCAAAAAATCAGGACATGTTGTGGAAAGATTTATAGGCTTTTATACTTTGGTAAACAGTGGCTGGATAGCGAATAGTGCGCTCGCCTCACAAGCTGAGGGGCGTGGGATCTAGCCCACGTTAAAGCCACAATAAAAATGGGGAATGACTTACGCTAAGAAAGTCCTCCGCTGACCTGGAAGGGAGATGGGGCGCCCATCAAGGTCTACCAAGCACCGCCCATAGTAGGTCTAACGTAAACATTAGGACCTCTACGACCACCGTTTATGGGACTTTAAAAAGTTAAATAAAAAAATTAATAAAAAATAAAAAATGCTGCTGCATTTGCTGAGAAGATTTTAAAGCAGTGTTTCTCAAAGAGTGGGGCGCGCCCCCCAAGGGGGGGGGCGCGAGGCTCCCTAAAAGGGGGCGCGAAATGGTGTACTTATAACAATTTTATAGACAAATGATACTATTTACTGTCGCGCGGGGGGCGCGAAATATTTTCTTCTTCCTTGGAGGGGCCAGGGCCGTCTTAACGCAAAGGCCCGTTGGGCATTTGCCCGGGGGCCCACGAGCATAGGGGCCCCATGGTAATATGTTTATTCATATATATTATGTATATTTATTTTTTATTCTTGCGGGGGGGGGGCCTCACTCTTTCTTTGCCCAGGGGCCCAACACTATTTCTTTGACCGGAGCCCCAAAATTGTGTAAAGACGGCTCTGGGAGGGGGGCGCGACAGAAAATAATTGAGCAACACTGTTTTAAAGGAACTAAAAAAGCGAAACATTGATTTCACACTCTGTCAAGGACAGGCATACTCTGGAATTAAGAGTGGCCTTCAAACTCAGATAAAGAAACTTTCACCCAATTGTTGTGCCCATGTTTTGAATTTGGTTACAATCGAAACAATGTCTATAAACAATGATGCACAGTTATTTTTTGGCACAGATTTAAGGTTGTATGCATTCCTAACGTCTAGTTTACCACGTCTACATACTATTAAAGAACACAAGAAATCTCAATATGAATCAATAGTAGATACTCTGAAACGACTTTCTGATACAAGATGTTCAAGACGTAAGCATGCAGTTGTTGGATCATTCTCTGCTATTCTAGTCACAGTTGATTCAGAGGAATCAACAGAATATAAAGGAAGTGTCAGAGCAGATACTATTGGACTATCTATTTTAATAATAAAATATTCTTATGTTTTTCTGATGCTATTTGTACAAAAGTTATCGTCGTGTTATCAAACTACTTGCAAAGCCTTTGCAATTGATCGATGTTGGAAGAAATAAGTTTGTTGAAATGAGAAACGATGAAGCTTTTGAAAGTCTGAATGTAGATATCAAATCATTTATTAACGAAAATTGTTCCAAACTAGATGTGAAAACAGAATTTAAAGAAAAGTGAATTGCAAAAAAGAAAAGCATGGCAGGCGAACTTAGCAAAGATAAAATGGCTGATGATCCAACAGCACGCTTTAAATCTGAAACGTACTTCACTATCTTGGATACACTTGTAACACAAATAGATGATCCATTTAATGACTTTTGGGGCACAGTTACTTATTTCTATTGTTTTGATCCGTCACAAATGTCGGAAGGAAATTAAGATTATTTTCAAAGTTTATGCAAAATTTACAAACACGAAATTAATCTTGAAGAAGAGATGATACTTTAAAGTTTGATGCATTGCTCTATGTATCATTAGCTAGTGAACTACAACTTAAAAAGGTTCAGCCGTCCTTGACTGAAAAACAAATGGCATAAGGTATCCCTAATTTGTCAATACTCTATAAAATTTACTTGATTCTTCCTGTTAGTAGTGCTACTGCTGAAAGAAGTTTCAGTAAAAACTCATCAAAAATTATTTGCGCTCAACAATGACAAACAAATGTCTGTCTGGATCGGCATTAATTTCAATTGAACGTGATCTAGCTGAGAACGTTGACTTTGAATCAACGATAAATCGTTTTGCTTCAATGAAATCACGTAGAAAGCAATTTATATAGGGCTAAGGGCTCTATCATATCTTATCTGTTACAGACGCTCCTTTTACACAGAAGAATATTGCGTCCTATACTGATCCATGTTTTGTGTTTAGTCCTGCATTGTTATTAGAGTTTTAAATGTTTATTTAAGGAACTTACAATAATTGTTTGTGTAAAGTTCATTGATTTTCCCCAAAGTTTGAAGCTCAAACTTCCAGTGATAAATTATTTTTAAAAATTTTGATGTAAATTGTTTAGTTTATTTATAAGTATAATATTATTGGCACTCATTGTGTGTGTTACTAACCCTGACCAATCCGCTCCACCAAAGTCTCTGTGTTTTTCATTATTTGTAGCACCAGATTACCTGGTCTTAAACTGAAATATTTTGCCAGCTAAAATTCTCATTTCATTCTTTCAGATAGAAAACTATTACAAGAACTAAAAACAGTAGCTCTTAAAATTTTAGTAAAAATAAGTTGTTCTCTTTGGAACTAAGTTCATAATTTACTGTCATCTTCTTATCCTACATATGATATATGCATATAATATGTATATGATAAATGATTTCTTTAATTACCTAGGCCTTTTATTAATTATTAACATTTTTAAATTATATTATATTTTGTTTGCATTTGTGACCTACTACTCTCCTGAATATAAATCAATTGTTTGTATATTGAAGAGATTCATTGCAAGGGTTTGATGTAGACAAAAATAATATTAAATAATGTACTTTGAATGATCAACGCAACATTTATTAATTAACACTTAGTTATTTGTTTGATTTACTTTCACTGCTATTTATGGCAAGCTGAACAAACTGATGAGTCATCTTGCAGATATTACAACAAACTATTGGAGGTCTATAAAAAAATTAATCAAATTCTACCTCATTATCAAAATATTTTAGATGTTTTATTTAGCCCAAAGACTATAAACTTATTATGCAGAGTTTTCTATGTTTAAGTCTGCTAGGATATTCAGCAATTGAAAGTGAACACAAAGGATTATGAGAAATCTAGATTTTGTCACAAATAACAGCTCCCAAATAAACCACCATTTTCATAAATTCAATTGATTAACCGTATCTACTTAAGACTAGATGTTTCTTTTTGTTTCGCAAGTTGCCATAGGGCAACTCTGAAAATGTATGTAACATAAACAACACACCTTAGATTTCATATTTGAGACTAAAGCAGTCTCTTAAAAAGAAAACTTATTAAAGTAAATCTCACATTTAAAGTGAGCAGAAATGTTTTTTTTCAACATAAAATATAGCAATAAGTCAATAAGAGTGAATCTCATATCAAATTTCTAATCTTCATTGCAGAACCAGCAATTAAGACAAATGAATTTTATTTCAGCACCTAGAAATATTTGCACTAAGTGAATGAATAAAAAAAAATTTCTGCGCCCCCTGAAATTCTCCTGCCCCCCCACGCAGACAAACCTAAATCCGCCACTG
>CALYLW010001523.1:24117-122846 GCA_944989445.1 Ampullaceana balthica | reverse complement strand
CACAACCCAAACCTTCAATGTTCAGACTGACTGGCAACACAACCCAAACCTTCAATGTTCAGACTGACTGGCAACACAACACAAACCTTCAATGTTCAGACCGACTGGCAACACAACCCATACCTTCAATGTTCAGACTGACTGGCATCACAACCCAAACCTTCAATGTTCAGACTGACTGGCAACACAACCCAAATCTTCAATAATCAGACTGACTGGCAACACAACCCAAACATTCAATGTTCAGACTGACTGGCAACACAACCCAAACCTTCAATGTTCAGACTGACTGGCAACACAACCCAAACCTTCAATGTTCAGACTGACTGGCAACACAACCCAGACCTTCAATGTTCAGACTGACTGGCAACACAACCCAAACCTTTAATGTTCAGACTGACTGGCAACACAACCCAAACCTTCACTGTTCAGACTGACTGGCAACACAAACCCAAACCTTCAATGTTCAGACTGACTGGCAACACAACCCAAACCTTCAATGTTCAGACTGACTGGCAACACAACCCAAACCTTTAATGTTCAGACTGACTGGCAACACAACCCAAACCTTCAATGTTCAGACTGACTGGCAACACAACCCAAACCTTCAATGTTCAGACTGACTGGCAACACAACCCAAACCTTCAATGTTCAGACTGACTGGCAACACAACCCAAACCTTCAATGTTCAGACTGACTGGCAACACAACCCAAACCTTCAATGTTCAGACTGACTGGCAACACAACCCAAACCTTCAATGTTCAGACTGACTGGCAACACAACCCAAACCTTCAATGTTCAGACTGACTGGCAACACAACCCAAACCTTCAATGTTCAGACTGACTGGCAACACAACCCAAACCTTCAATGTTCAGACTGACTGGCAACACAACCCAAACCTTCAATGTTCAGACTGACTGGCAACACAACCCAAACCTTCAATGTTCAGACTGACTGGCAACACAACCCAAACCTTCAATGTTCAGACTGACTGGCAACACAACCCAAACCTTCAATGTTCAGACTGACTGGCAACACAACCCAAACCTTCAATGTTCAGACTGACTGGCAACACAACCCAAACCTTCAATGTTCAGACTGACTGGCAACACAACCCAAACCTTCAATGTTCAGACTGACTGGCAACACAACCCAAACCTTCAATGTTCAGACTGACTGGCAACACAACCCAAACCTTCAATGTTCAGACTGACTGGCAACACAACCCAAACCTTCAATGTTCAGACTGACTGGCAACACAACCCAAACCTTCAATGTTCAGACTGACTGGCAACACAACCCAAACCTTCAATGTTCAGACTGACTGGCAACACAACCCAAACCTTCAATGTTCAGACTGACTGGCAACACAACCCAAACCTTCAATGTTCAGACTGACTGGCAACACAACCCAAACCTTCAATGTTCAGACTGACTGGCAACACAACCCAAACCTTCAATGTTCAGACTGACTGGCAACACAACCCAAACCTTCAATGTTCAGACTGACTGGCAACACAACCCAAACCTTCAATGTTCAGACTGACTGGCAACACAACCCAAACCTTCAATGTTCAGACTGACTGGCAACACAACCCAAACCTTCAATGTTCAGACTGACTGGCAACACAACCCAAACCTTCAATGTTCAGACTGACTGGCAACACAACCCAAACCTTCAATGTTCAGACTGACTGGCAACACAACCCAAACCTTCAATGTTCAGACTGACTGGCAACACAACCCAAACCTTCAATGTTCAGACTGACTGGCAACACAACCCAAACCTTCAATGTTCAGACTGACTGGCAACACAACCCAAACCTTCAATGTTCAGACTGACTGGCAACACAACCCAAACCTTCAATGTTCAGACTGACTGGCAACACAACCCAAACCTTCAATGTTCAGACTGACTGGCAACACAACCCAAACCTTCAATGTTCAGACTGACTGGCAACACAACCCAAACCTTCAATGTTCAGACTGACTGGCAACACAACCCAAACCTTCAATGTTCAGACTGACTGGCAACACAACCCAAACCTTCAATGTTCAGACTGACTGGCAACACAACCCAAACCTTCAATGTTCAGACTGACTGGCAACACAACCCAAACCTTCAATGTTCAGACTGACTGGCAACACAACCCAAACCTTCAATGTTCAGACTGACTGGCAACACAACCCAAACCTTCAATGTTCAGACTGACTGGCAACACAACCCAAACCTTCAATGTTCAGACTGACTGGCAACACAACCCAAACCTTCAATGTTCAGACTGACTGGCAACACAACCCAAACCTTCAATGTTCAGACTGACTGGCAACACAACCCAAAACCTTCAATGTTCAGACTGACTGGCAACACAACCCAAACCTTCACTGTTCAGACTGACTGGCAACACAACCCAAACCTTCAATGTTCAGACTGACTGGCAACACAACCCAAACCTTCAATGTTCAGACTGACTGGCAACACAACCCAAACCTTCAATGTTCAGACTGACTGGCAACACAACCCAAACCTTCAATGTTCAGACTGACTGGCAACACAACCCAAACCTTCAATGTTCAGACTGACTGGCAACACAACCCAAACCTTCAATGTTCAGACTGACTGGCAACACAACCCAAACCTTCAATGTTCAGACTGACTGGCAACACAACCCAAACCTTCAATGTTCAGACTGACTGGCAACACAACCCAAACCTTCAATGTTCAGACCGACTGGCAACACAACCCATACCTTCAATGTTCAGACTGACTGGCAACACAACCCAAACCTTCAATGTTCAGACTGACTGGCAACACAACCCAAACCTTCAATATCAGACTGACTGGCAACACAACCCAAACATTCAATGTTCAGACTGACTGGCAACACAACCCAAACCTTCAATGTTCAGACTGACTGGCAACACAACCCAAACCTTCAATGTTCAGACTGACTGGCAACACAACCCAGACCTTCAATGTTCAGACTGACTGGCAACACAACCCAAACCTTTAATGTTCAGACTGACTGGCAACACAACCCAAACCTTCACTGTTCAGACTGACTGGCAACACAAACCCAAACCTTCAATGTTCAGACTGACTGGCAACACAACCCAAACCTTCAATGTTCAGACTGACTGGCAACACAACCCAAACCTTCAATGTTCAGACTGACTGGCAACACAACCCAAACCTTCAATGTTCAGACTGACTGGCAACACAACCCAAACCTTCAATGTTCAGACTGACTGGCAACACAACCCAAACCTTCAATGTTCAGACTGACTGGCAACACAACCCAAACCTTCAATGTTCAGACTGACTGGCAACACAACCCAAACCTTCAATGTTCAGACTGACTGGCAACACAACCCAAACCTTCAATGTTCAGACTGACTGGCAACACAACCCAAACCTTCAATGTTCAGACTGACTGGCAACACAACCCAAACCTTCAATGTTCAGACTGACTGGCAACACAACCCAAACCTTCAATGTTCAGACTGACTGGCAACACAACCCAAACCTTCAATGTTCAGACTGACTGGCAACACAACCCAAACCTTCAATGTTCAGACTGACTGGCAACACAACCCAAACCTTCAATGTTCAGACTGACTGGCAACACAACCCAAACCTTCAATGTTCAGACTGACTGGCAACACAACCCAAACCTTCAATGTTCAGACTGACTGGCAACACAACCCAAACCTTCAATGTTCAGACTGACTGGCAACACAACCCAAACCTTCAATGTTCAGACTGACTGGCAACACAACCCAAACCTTCAATGTTCAGACTGACTGGCAACACAACCCAAACCTTCAATGTTCAGACTGACTGGCAACACAACCCAAACCTTCAATGTTCAGACTGACTGGCAACACAACCCAAACCTTCAATGTTCAGACTGACTGGCAACACAACCCAAACCTTCAATGTTCAGACTGACTGGCAACACAACCCAAACCTTCAATGTTCAGACTGACTGGCAACACAACCCAAACCTTCAATGTTCAGACTGACTGGCAACACAACCCAAACCTTCAATGTTCAGACTGACTGGCAACACAACCCAAACCTTCAATGTTCAGACTGACTGGCAACACAACCCAAACCTTCAATGTTCAGACTGACTGGCAACACAACCCAAACCTTCAATGTTCAGACTGACTGGCAACACAACCCAAACCTTCAATGTTCAGACTGACTGGCAACACAACCCAAACCTTCAATGTTCAGACTGACTGGCAACACAACCCAAACCTTCAATGTTCAGACTGACTGGCAACACAACCCAAACCTTCAATGTTCAGACTGACTGGCAACACAACCCAAACCTTCAATGTTCAGACTGACTGGCAACACAACCCAAACCTTCAATGTTCAGACTGACTGGCAACACAACCCAAACCTTCAATGTTCAGACTGACTGGCAACACAACCCAAACCTTCAATGTTCAGACTGACTGGCAACACAACCCAAACCTTCAATGTTCAGACTGACTGGCAACACAACCCAAACCTTCAATGTTCAGACTGACTGGCAACACAACCCAAACCTTCAATGTTCAGACTGACTGGCAACACAACCCAAACCTTCAATGTTCAGACTGACTGGCAACACAACCCAAACCTTCAATGTTCAGACTGACTGGCAACACAACCCAAACCTTCAATGTTCAGACTGACTGGCAACACAACCCAAACCTTCAATGTTCAGACTGACTGGCAACACAACCCAAACCTTCAATGTTCAGACTGACTGGCAACACAACCCAAACCTTCAATGTTCAGACTGACTGGCAACACAACCCAAACCTTCAATGTTCAGACTGACTGGCAACACAACCCAAACCTTCAATGTTCAGACTGACTGGCAACACAACCCAAACCTTCAATGTTCAGACTGACTGGCAACACAACCCAAACCTTCAATGTTCAGACTGACTGGCAACACAACCCAAACCTTCAATGTTCAGACTGACTGGCAACACAACCCAAACCTTCAATGTTCAGACTGACTGGCAACACAACCCAAACCTTCAATGTTCAGACTGACTGGCAACACAACCCAAACCTTCAATGTTCAGACTGACTGGCAACACAACCCAAACCTTCAATGTTCAGACTGACTGGCAACACAACCCAAACCTTCAATGTTCAGACTGACTGGCAACACAACCCAAACCTTCAATGTTCAGACTGACTGGCAACACAACCCAAATCTTCAATGTTCAGACTGACTGGCAACACAACCCAAACCTTCAATGTTCAGACTGACTGGCAACACAACCCAAACCTTCAATGTTCAGACTGACTGGCAACACAACCCAAACCTTCAATGTTCGGACTGACTGGCTACACAACCCAAAGCTTCAATGTTCAGACTGACAGGCAACACAACCCAAACCTTCAATGTTCAGACTGACTGGCAACACAACCCAAACCTTCAATGTTCAGATTGACGGGCAACACAACACAAACCTTCAATGTTCAGACCGACTGGCAACACAACCCATACCTTCAATGTTCAGACTGACTGGCATCACAACCCAAACCTTCAATGTTCAGACTGACTGGCAACACAACCCAAATCTTCAATAATCAGACTGACTGGCAACACAACCCAAACATTCAATGTTCAGACTGACTGGCAACACAACCCAAACCTTCAATGTTCAGACTGACTGGCAACACAACCCAAACCTTCAATGTTCAGACTGACTGGCAACACAACCCAGACCTTCAATGTTCAGACTGACTGGCAACACAACCCAAACCTTTAATGTTCAGACTGACTGGCAACACAACCCAAACCTTCACTGTTCAGACTGACTGGCAACACAAACCAAACCTTCAATGTTCAGACTGACTGGCAACACAACCCAAACCTTTAATGTTTAGACTGACTGGCAACACAACCCAAACCTTTAATGTTCAGACTGACTGGCAACACAACCCAGACCTTCAATGTTCAGACTGACTGGCAACACAACCCAAATCTTCAATGTTCAGACTGACTGGCAACACAAACCCAAACCTTCAATGTTCAGACTGACTGGCAACACAACCCAAACCTTCAATGTTCAGACTGACTGGCAACACATCCCAAACCTTTAATGTTCAGACTGACTGGCAACACAACCCAAACCTTAAATGTTCAGACTGACTGGCAACACAATCCAAATCTTCAATGTTCAGACTGAATGGCAACACAACCCAAACCTTCAATGTTCAGACTGACTGGCAACACAACCTAAACCTTCAATGTTCAGACTGACTGGCAACACACCCAAACCTTCAATGTTCGGACTGACTGGCTACACAACCCAAAGCTTCAATGTTCAGACTGACAGGCAACACAACCCAAACCTTCAATGTTCAGACTGACTGGCAACACAACCCAAACCTTCAATGTTCAGATTGACGGGCAACACAACACAAACCTTCAATGTTCAGACCGACTGGCAACACAACCCATACCTTCAATGTTCAGACTGACTGGCATCACAACCCAAACCTTCAATGTTCAGACTGACTGGCAACACAACCCAAATCTTCAATAATCAGACTGACTGGCAACACAACCCAAACATTCAATGTTCAGACTGACTGGCAACACAACCCAAACCTTCAATGTTCAGACTGACTGGCAACACAACCCAAACCTTCAATGTTCAGACTGACTGGCAACACAACCCAGACCTTCAATGTTCAGACTGACTGGCAACACAACCCAAACCTTTAATGTTCAGACTGACTGGCAACACAACCCAAACCTTCACTGTTCAGACTGACTGGCAACACAAACCAAACCTTCAATGTTCAGACTGACTGGCAACACAACCCAAACCTTTAATGTTCAGACTGACTGGCAACACAACCCAAACCTTTAATGTTCAGACTGACTGGCAACAACAACCCAAACCTTCAATGTTCAGACTGACTGGCAACACAACCCAGACCTTCAATGTTCAGACTGACTGGCAACACAACCCAAACCTTCAATGTTCAGACTGACTGGCAACACAACCCAAACCTTCAATGTTCAGACTGACTGGCAACACAACCCAAACCTTCAATGTTCAGACTGACTGGCAACACAACCCAAACCTTCAATGTTCAGACTGACTGGCAACACAACCCAAACCTTCAATGTTCGGACTGACTGGCAACACAACCCAAACCTTCAATGTTCAGACTGACTAGCAAAACAACCCAAACCTTCAATGTTCAGACTGACTGGCAGCACAACTCAAACCTTCAATGTTCAGACTGACTGGCAACACAACCCAAATCTTTCAATGTTCAGACTGACTGGCAACACAACCCAAACCTTCAATGTTCAGACTGACTGGCAACACAACCCAAACCTTCAATGTTCAGACTGACTGGCAACACAACCCAAACCTTCAATGTTCAGACTGACTGGCAACACAACCCAAACCTTCAATGTTCAGACTGAATGGCAACACAATCAAAACCTTCAATGTTCAGACTGACTGGCAACACAACCCAAACCTTCACTGTTCAGACTGACTGGCAACACAACCCAAACCTTCAATGTTCAGACTGACTGGCAACACAACCCAAACCTTCAATGTTCAGACTGACTGGCAACACAACCCAAACCTTCAATGTTCAGACTGACTGGCAACACAACCCAAACCTTCAATGTTCAGACTGACTGGCAACACAACCCAAACCTTCAATGTTCAGACTGACTGGCAACACAACCCAAACCTTCAATGTTCAGACTGACTGGCAACACAACACAAACCTTCAATGTTCAGACCGACTGGCAACACAACCCATACCTTCAATGTTCAGACTGACTGGCAACACAACCCAAACCTTCAATGTTCAGACTGACTGGCAACACAACCCAAATCTTCAATGATCAGACTGACTGGCAACACAACCCAAACCTTCAATGTTCAGACTGACTGGCAACACAACCCAAACCTTCAATGTTCAGACTGACTGGCAACACAACCCAAACCTTCAATGTTCAGACTGACTGGCAACACAACCCAGACCTTCAATGTTCAGACTGACTGGCAACACAACCCAAACCTTCAATGTTCAGACTGACTGGCAACACAACCCAAACCTTCACTGTTCAGACTGACTGGCAACACAACCCAAACCTTCAATGTTCAGACTGACTGGCAACACAACCCAAACCTTCAATGTTCAGACTGACTGGCAACACAACCCAAACCTTCAATGTTCAGACTGACTGGCAACACAACCCAAACCTTCAATGTTCAGACTGACTGGCAACACAACCCAAACCTTCAATGTTCAGACTGACTGGCAACACAACCCAAACCTTCAATGTTCAGACTGACTGGCAACACAACCCAAACCTTCAATGTTCAGACTGACTGGCAACACAACCCAAACCTTCAATGTTCAGACTGACTGGCAACACAACCCAAACCTTCAATGTTCGGACTGACTGGCAACACAACCCAAAGCTTCAATGTTCAGACTGACAGGCAACACAACCCAAACCTTCAATGTTCAGACTGACTGGCAACACAACCCAAACCTTCAATGTTCAGACTGACTGGGCAACACAACACAAACCTTCAATGTTCAGACCGACTGGCAACACAACCCAAACCTTCAATGTTCAGACTGACTGGCAACACAACCCAAACCTTCAATGTTCAGACTGACTGGCAACACAACCCAAACCTTCAATGTTCAGACTGACTGGCAACACAACCCAAACCTTCAATGTTCAGACTGACTGGCAACACAACCCAAACCTTCAATGTTCAGACTGACTGGCAACACAACCCAAACCTTCAATGTTCAGACTGACTGGCAACACAACCCAAACCTTCAATGTTCAGACTGACTGGCAACACAACCCAAACCTTCAATGTTCAGACTGACTGGCAACACAACCCAAACCTTCAATGTTCAGACTGACTGGCAACACAAACCCAAACCTTCAATGTTCAGACTGACTGGCAACACAACCCAAACCTTTAATGTTTAGACTGACTGGCAACACAACCCAAACCTTTAATGTTCAGACTGACTGGCAACACAACCCAGACCTTCAATGTTCAGACTGACTGGCAACACAACCCAAATCTTCAATGTTCAGACTGACTGGCAACACAACCCAAACCTTCAATGTTCAGACTGACTGGCAACACAACCCAAACCTTCAATGTTCAGACTGACTGGCAACACATCCCAAACCTTCAATGTTCAGACTGACTGGCAACACAACCCAAACCTTAAATGTTCAGACTGACTGGCAACACAATCCAAATCTTCAATGTTCAGACTGAATGGCAACACAACCCAAACCTTCAATGTTCAGACTGACTGGCAACACAACCTAAACCTTCAATGTTCAGACTGACTGGCAACACACCCAAACCTTCAATGTTCGGACTGACTGGCAACACAACCCAAAGCTTCAATGTTCAGACTGACAGGCAACACAACCCAAACCTTCAATGTTCAGACTGACTGGCAACACAACCCAAACCTTCAATGTTCAGACTGACGGGCAACACAACACAAACCTTCAATGTTCAGACCGACTGGCAACACAACCCATACCTTCAATGTTCAGACTGACTGGCAACACAACCCAAACCTTCAATGTTCAGACTGACTGGCAACACAACCCAAATCTTCAATAATCAGACTGACTGGCAACACAACCCAAACATTCAATGTTCAGACTGACTGGCAACACAACCCAAACCTTCAATGTTCAGACTGACTGGCAACACAACCCAAACCTTCAATGTTCAGACTGACTGGCAACACAACCCAGACCTTCAATGTTCAGACTGACTGGCAACACAACCCAAACCTTCAATGTTCAGACTGACTGGCAACACAACCCAAACCTTCACTGTTCAGACTGACTGGCAACACAAACCCAAACCTTCAATGTTCAGACTGACTGGCAACACAACCCAAACCTTTAATGTTCAGACTGACTGGCAACACAACCCAAACCTTTAATGTTCAGACTGACTGGCAACAACAACCCAAACCTTCAATGTTCAGACTGACTGGCAACACAACCCAGACCTTCAATGTTCAGACTGACTGGCAACACAACCCAAACCTTCAATGTTCAGACTGACTGGCAACACAACCCAAACCTTCAATGTTCAGACTGACTGGCAACACAACCCAAACCTTCAATGTTCAGACTGACTGGCAACACAACCCAAACCTTCAATGTTCAGACTGACTGGCAACACAACCCAAACCTTCAATGTTCAGACTGACTGGCAACACAACCCAAACCTTCAATGTTCAGACTGACTAGCAAAACAACCCAAACCTTCAATGTTCAGACTGACTGGCAGCACAACCCAAACCTTCAATGTTCAGACTGACTGGCAACACAACCCAAATTTTCAATGTTCAGACTGACTGGCAACACAACCCAAACCTTCAATGTTCAGACTGACTGGCAACACAACCCAAACCTTCAATGTTCAGACTGACTGGCAACACAACCCAAACCTTCAATGTTCAGACTGACTGGCAACACAACCCAAACCTTCAATGTTCAGACTGAATGGCAACACAACCCAAACCTTCAATGTTCAGACTGACTGGCAACACAACCCAAACCTTCAATGTTCAGACTGACTGGCAACACAACCCAAACCTTCAATGTTCAGACTGACTGGCAACACAACCCAAACCTTCAATGTTCAGACTGACTGGCAACACAACCCAAACCTTCAATGTTCAGACTGACTGGCAACACAACCCAAACCTTCAATGTTCAGACTGACTGGCAACACAACCCAAACCTTCAATGTTCAGACTGACTGGCAACACAACCCAAACCTTCAATGTTCAGACTGACTGGCAACACAACACAAACCTTCAATGTTCAGACTGACTGGCAACACAACCCAAACCTTCAATGTTCAGACTGACTGGCAACACAACCCAAACCTTCAATGTTCAGACTGACTGGCAACACAACCCAAATCTTCAATAATCAGACTGACTGGCAACACAACCCAAACATTCAATGTTCAGACTGACTGGCAACACAACCCAAACCTTCAATGTTCAGACTGACTGGCAACACAACCCAAACCTTCAATGTTCAGACTGACTGGCAACACAACCCAGACCTTCAATGTTCAGACTGACTGGCAACACAACCCAAACCTTCAATGTTCAGACTGACTGGCAACACAACCCAAACCTTCAATGTTCAGACTGACTGGCAACACAACCCAAACCTTCAATGTTCAGACTGACTGGCAACACAACCCAAACCTTTAATGTTCAGACTGACTGGCAACACAACCCAAACCTTTAATGTTCAGACTGACTGGCAACACAACCCAAACCTTCAATGTTCAGACTGACTGGCAACACAACCCAAACCTTCAATGTTCAGACTGACTGGCAACACAACCCAAACCTTCAATGTTCAGACTGACTGGCAACACAACCCAAACCTTCAATGTTCAGACTGACTGGCAACACAACCCAAACCTTCAATGTTCAGACTGACTGGCAACACAACCCAAACCTTCAATGTTCAGACTGACTGGCAACACAACCCAAACCTTCAATGTTCAGACTGACTGGCAACACAACCCAAACCTTCAATGTTCAGACTGACTAGCAACACAACCCAAACCTTCAATGTTCAGACTGACTGGCAGCACAACTCAAACCTTCAATGTTCAGACTGACTGGCAACACAACCCAAACCTTTCAATGTTCAGACTGACTGGCAACACAACCCAAACCTTCAATGTTCAGACTGACTGGCAACACAACCCAAACCTTCAATGTTCAGACTGACTGGCAACACAACCCAAACCTTCAATGTTCAGACTGACTGGCAACACAACCCAAACCTTCAATGTTCAGACTGACTGGCAACACAACCCAAACCTTCAATGTTCAGACTGACTGGCAACACAACCCAAACCTTCAATGTTCAGACTGACTGGCAACACAACCCAAACCTTCAATGTTCAGACTGACTGGCAACACAACCCAAACCTTCAATGTTCAGACTGACTGGCAACACAACCCAAACCTTCAATGTTCAGACTGACTGGCAACACAACCCAAACCTTCAATGTTCAGACTGACTGGCAACACAACCCAAACCTTCAATGTTCAGACTGACTGGCAACACAACCCAAACCTTCAATGTTCAGACTGACTGGCAACACAACCCAAACCTTCAATGTTCAGACTGACTGGCAACACAACCCAAACCTTCAATGTTCAGACTGACTGGCAACACAACCCAAACCTTCAATGTTCAGACTGACTGGCAACACAACCCAAACCTTCAATGTTCAGACTGACTGGCAACACAACCCAAACCTTCAATGTTCAGACTGACTGGCAACACAACCCAAACCTTCAATGTTCAGACTGACTGGCAACACAACCCAAACCTTCAATGTTCAGACTGACTGGCAACACAACCCAAACCTTCAATGTTCAGACTGACTGGCAACACAACCCAAACCTTCAATGTTCAGACTGACTGGCAACACAACCCAAACCTTCAATGTTCAGACTGACTGGCAACACAACCCAAACCTTCAATGTTCAGACTGACTGGCAACACAACCCAAACCTTCAATGTTCAGACTGACTGGCAACACAACCCAAACCTTCAATGTTCAGACTGACTGGCAACACAACCCAAACCTTCAATGTTCAGACTGACTGGCAACACAACCCAAACCTTCAATGTTCAGACTGACTGGCAACACAACCCAAACCTTCAATGTTCAGACTGACTGGCAACACAACCCAAACCTTCAATGTTCAGACTGACTGGCAACACAACCCAAACCTTCAATGTTCAGACTGACTGGCAACACAACCCAAACCTTCAATGTTCAGACTGACTGGCAACACAACCCAAACCTTCAATGTTCAGACTGACTGGCAACACAACCCAAACCTTCAATGTTCAGACTGACTGGCAACACAACCCAAACCTTCAATGTTCAGACTGACTGGCAACACAACCCAAACCTTCAATGTTCAGACTGACTGGCAACACAACCCAAACCTTCAATGTTCAGACTGACTGGCAACACAACCCAAACCTTCAATGTTCAGACTGACTGGCAACACAACCCAAACCTTCAATGTTCAGACTGACTGGCAACACAACCCAAACCTTCAATGTTCAGACTGACTGGCAACACAACCCAAACCTTCAATGTTCAGACTGACTGGCAACACAACCCAAACCTTCAATGTTCAGACTGACTGGCAACACAACCCAAACCTTCAATGTTCAGACTGACTGGCAACACAACCCAAACCTTCAATGTTCAGACTGACTGGCAACACAACCCAAACCTTAAATGTTCAGACTGACTGGCAACACAACCCAAACCTTCAATGTTCAGACTGACTGGCAACACAACCCAAACCTTCAATGTTCAGACTGACTGGCAACACAACCCAAACCTTCAATGTTCAGACTGACTGGCAACACAACCCAAACCTTCAATGTTCAGACTGACTGGCAACACAACCCAAAGCTTCAATGTTCAGACTGACTGGCAACACAACCCAAACCTTCAATGTTCAGACTGACTGGCAACACAACCCAAACCTTCAATGTTCAGACTGACTGGCAACACAACACAAACCTTCAATGTTCAGACCGACTGGCAACACAACCCATACCTTCAATGTTCAGACTGACTGGCAACACAACCCAAACCTTCAATGTTCAGACTGACTGGCAACACAACCCAAATCTTCAATATCAGACTGACTGGCAACACAACCCAAACATTCAATGTTCAGACTGACTGGCAACACAACCCAAACCTTCAATGTTCAGACTGACTGGCAACACAACCCAAACCTTCAATGTTCAGACTGACTGGCAACACAACCCAAACCTTCAATGTTCAGACTGACTGGCAACACAACCCAAACCTTCAATGTTCAGACTGACTGGCAACACAACCCAAACCTTCAATGTTCAGACTGACTGGCAACACAAACCCAAACCTTCAATGTTCAGACTGACTGGCAACACAACCCAAACCTTCAATGTTCAGACTGACTGGCAACACAACCCAAACCTTTCAATGTTCAGACTGACTGGCAACACAACCCAAACCTTCAATGTTCAGACTGACTGGCAACACAACCCAAACCTTCAATGTTCAGACTGACTGGCAACACAACCCAAACCTTCAATGTTCAGACTGACTGGCAACACAACCCAAACCTTCAATGTTCAGACTGACTGGCAACACAACCCAAACCTTCAATGTTCAGACTGACTGGCAACACAACCCAAACCTTCAATGTTCAGACTGACTGGCAACACAACCCAAACCTTCAATGTTCAGACTGACTGGCAACACAACCCAAACCTTCAATGTTCAGACTGACTGGCAACACAACCCAAACCTTCAATGTTCAGACTGACTGGCAACACAACCCAAACCTTCAATGTTCAGACTGACTGGCAACACAACCCAAACCTTCAATGTTCAGACTGACTGGCAACACAACCCAAACCTTCAATGTTCAGACTGACTGGCAACACAACCCAAACCTTCAATGTTCAGACTGACTGGCAACACAACCCAAACCTTCAATGTTCAGACTGACTGGCAACACAACCCAAACCTTCAATGTTCAGACTGACTGGCAACACAACCCAAACCTTCAATGTTCAGACTGACTGGCAACACAACCCAAACCTTCAATGTTCAGACTGACTGGCAACACAACCCAAACCTTCAATGTTCAGACTGACTGGCAACACAACCCAAACCTTCAATGTTCAGACTGACTGGCAACACAACCCAAACCTTCAATGTTCAGACTGACTGGCAACACAATCCCAAACCTTCAATGTTCAGACTGAATGGCAACACAATCCAAACCTTCAATGTTCAGACTGACTGGCAACACAACCCAAACCTTCAATGTTCAGACTGACTGGCAACACAACACAAACCTTCAATGTTCAGACTGACTGGCAACACAACCCAAACCTTCAATGTTCAGACTGACTGGCAACACAACACAAACCTTCAATGTTCAGACTGACTGGCAACACAACCCAAACCTTCAATGTTCAGACTGACTGGCAACACAACACAAACCTTCAATGTTCAGA
The DNA here is from genome assembly GCA_944989445.1 of Ampullaceana balthica. Classification (NCBI taxonomy): domain Eukaryota; kingdom Metazoa; phylum Mollusca; class Gastropoda; family Lymnaeidae; genus Ampullaceana; species Ampullaceana balthica. The sequence continues at coordinate 107,677 of CALYLW010001523.1, read as the reverse complement.
CTGACTGGCAACACAACCCAAACCTTCAATGTTCAGACTGACTGGCAACATAACCCAATTTTTCAATGTTCAGCCTGACTGGCAACACAACCCAAATCTTCAATGTTCAGACTGACTGACAACACAACCCAAACCTTGAATGTTCAGACTGACTGGCAACACAACCCAAACCTTCAATGTTCAGACTGACTGGCAACACAACCCAGACCTTCAATGTTCAGACTGACTGGCAACACAACCCAAATCTTCAATGTTCAGACTGACTGGCAACACAACCCAAACCTTCAATGTTCAGACTGACTGGCAACACACCAAAACCTTCAATGTTCGGACTGACTGGCAACACAACCCAAAGCTTCAATTTTAAGACTGACAGGCAACACAACCCAAACCTTCAATGTTAAGACTGACTGGCAACACAAACCAAACCTTCAATGTTCAGATTGACTGGCAACACAACCCAAATCTTCAATGTTCAGACTGACTGGCAACACAACCCAAACCTTCAATGTTCAGACTGACTGGCAACACAACCCAAACCTTCAATGTTCAGACTGACTGGCAACACATCCCAAACCTTTAATGTTCAGACTGACTGGCAACACAACCCAAACCTTAAATGTTCAGACTGACTGGCAACACAATCCAAATCTTCAATGTTCAGACTGAATGGCAACACAACCCAAACCTTCAATGTTCAGACTGACTGGCAACACAACCTAAACCTTCAATGTTCAGACTGACTGGCAACACACCCAAACCTTCAATGTTCGGACTGACTGGCTACACAACCCAAAGCTTCAATGTTCAGACTGACAGGCAACACAACCCAAACCTTCAATGTTCAGACTGACTGGCAACACAACCCAAACCTTCAATGTTCAGATTGACGGGCAACACAACACAAACCTTCAATGTTCAGACGGACTGGCAACACAACCCATACCTTCAATGTTCAGACTGACTGGCATCACAACCCAAACCTTCAATGTTCAGACTGACTGGCAACACAACCCAAATCTTCAATAATCAGACTGACTGGCAACACAACCCAAACATTCAATGTTCAGACTGACTGGCAACACAACCCAAACCTTCAATGTTCAGACTGACTGGCAACACAACCCAAACCTTCAATGTTCAGACTGACTGGCAACACAACCCAGACCTTCAATGTTCAGACTGACTGGCAACACAACCCAAACCTTCAATGTTCAGACTGACTGGCAACACAATCCAAACCTTCAATGTTCAGACTGACTGGCAACACAACCCAAACCTTCAATGTTCAGACTGACTGGCAACACAATCCAAACCTTCAATGTTCAGACTGAAAGGCAACACAATCCAAACCTTCAATGTTCAGACTGACTGGCAACACACCAAAACCTTCAATGTTCAGACTGACTGGCAACACAACCCAAACCTTCAATGTTCAGACTGACTGGCAACACAACACAAACCTTCAATGTTCAGACTGACTGGCAACACAACCCAAACCTTCAATGTTCAGACTGACTGGCAACACAACACAAACCTTCAATGTTCAGACTGACTGGAAACACAACCCAAACCTTCAATGTTCAGACTGACTGGCAACATAACCCAATTTTTCAATGTTAAGCCTGACTGGCAACACAACCCAAATTTTCAATTTTCAGACTGACTGGCAACACAACCCAAACCTTGAATGTTCAGACTGACTGGCAACACAACCCAAACCTTCAATGTTCAGACTGACTGGCAACACAACCCAGACCTTCAATGTTCAGACTGACTGGCAACACAACCCAAATCTTCAATGTTCAGACTGACTGGCAACACAACCCAAACCTTCAATGTTCAGACTGACTGGCAACACACCAAAACCTTCAATGTTCGGACTGACTGGCAACACAACCCAAAGCTTCAATTTTCAGACTGACAGGCAACACAACCCAAACCTTCAATGTTCAGACTGACTGGCAACACAACCCAAACCTTCAATGTTCAGATTGACTGGCAACACAACCCAAATCTTCAATGTTCAGACTGACTGGCAACACAACCCAAACCTTCGATGTTCAGACTGACTGGCAACACAACCCAAACCTTCAATGTTCAGACTGACTGGCAACACATCCCAAACCTTTAATGTTCAGACTGACTGGCAACACAACCCAAACCTTAAATGTTCAGACTGACTGGCAACACAATGCAAATCTTCAATGTTCAGACTGACTGGCAACACAACCTAAACCTTCAATGTTCATACTGACTGGCAACACACCCAAACCTTCAATGTTCGGACTGACTGGCTACACAACCCAAAGCTTCAATGTTCAGACTGACAGGCAACACAACCCAAACCTTCAATGTTCAGACTGACTGGCAACACAACCCAAACCTTCAATGTTCAGATTGACGGGCAACACAACACAAACCTTCAATGTTCAGATTGACTGGCAACACAACACAAACCTTCAATGTTCAGACTGACTGGCAACACAACCCAAACCTTCAACGTTCAGACTGACTGGCAACACAACCCAAATCTTCAATGTTCAGACTGACTGGCAACACAACCCAAATCTTCAATGTTCAGACTGACTGGCAACACAACCCAAACCTTCAATTTTCAGACTGACTGGCAACACAACCCAAACCTTCAATGTTCACACTGATTTGAAACACAACCCAGACCTTCAATGTTCAGACTGACTGGCAACACTACCCAAACCTTCAATGTTCAGACTGACTGGCAATACAACCCAAATCTTCAATGTTCAGACTGACTGGCAACACAACCCAAACCTTCAATGTTCAGACTGACTGGCAACACAACCCAAACCTTCAACGTTCAGACTAACTGGCAACACAAACCAAACCTTCAATGTTCAGACTGACTGGCAACACAACCCAAACCTTCAATGTTCAGACTGACTGGCAACACATCCCAAACCTTTAATGTTCAGACTGACTGGCAACACAACCCAAACCTTCAATGTTCAGACTGACTGGCAACACAATCCAAACCTTCAATGTTAAGACTGAATGGCAACACAACCCAGACCTTCAATGTTCAGACTGACTGGCAACACAACCCAAACCTTCAATGTTCAGACTGACTGGCATCACACCCAAACCTTCAATGTTCGGACTGACTGGCAACACAATCCAAACCTTCAATGTTGAGACTGACTGGCAACACAACCCAAACCTTCAATGTTCAGACTGATTGGCAACACAACCCAAACCTTCAATGTTCAGATTGACTGGCAACACAACCCAAATCTTCAATGTTCAGACTGACTGGCAACACAACCCAAACCTTCAATGTTCAGACTGACTGGCAACACAACCCAGACCTTCAATGTTCAGATTGACTGGCAACACAACCCAAATCTTCAATATTCAGACTGACTGGCAACACAACCCAAACCTTCAATTTTCAGACTGACTGGCAACACAACCCAAACCTTCAATGTTCAGACTGACTTGCAACACAACCCAAACCTTCAATGTTCAGACTGACTGGCAACACAACCCAAACATTCAACGTTCAGACTAACTGGCAACACAACCCAAACCTTCAATGTTCAGACTGACTGGCAACACAACCCAAACCTTCAATGTTCAGACTGACTGGCAACACATCCCAAACCTTAAATGTTCAGACTGACTGGCAACACAACCCAAACCTTCAATGTTCAGCCTGACTGGCAACACACCCAAACCTTCAATGTTCGGACTGACTTGCAACACAACCCAAACCTTCAATGTTCAGACTGACAGGCAACACAACCCAAACCTTCAATGTTCAGACTGACTGGCAACACAACCCAAACCTTCAATGTTCAGATAACTGGCAACACAACCCAAACCTTCAATGTTCAGACCGACTGGCAACACAACCCATACCTTCAATGTTCAGACTAACTGGCAACACAACCCAAACCTTCAATGTTCAGACTGACTGGCAACACAACCCAAACCTTCAATGTTCAGACTGACTGGCAACACAACCCAAACCTTCAATGTTCAGACTGACTGGCAACACAACCCAAATCTTCAATGTTCAGACTCACTGGCAACACAACCCAAACCTTCAATGTTCAGATTGACTGGCAACACAACCCAAACCTTCAACGTTCAGACTAACTGGCAACACAACCCAAACCTTCAATGTTCAGACTGACTGGCAACACAACCCAAACCTTCAACGTTCAGACTAACTGGCAACACAACCCAAACCTTCAACGTTCAGACTAACTGGCAACACAACCCAAACCTTCAATGTTCAGACTAACTGGCAACACAACCCAAACCTTCAATGTTCAGACTGACTGGCAACACAACCCAAACCTTCAATGTTCAGATTGACTGGCAACACAACCCAAACCTTCAATGTTCAGATTGACTGGCAACACAACCCAAACCTTCAATGTTCAGACTGACTGGCAACACAACCCAGACCTTCAGTGTTCAGACTGACTGGCAACACAACCCAAATTTTCAATGTTCAGACTGACTGGCAACACAACCCAAACCTTCAATGTTCAGACTGACTGGCAACACATCCTAAACCTTCAATGTTCAGACTGAATGGCAACACAACCCAAACCTTCAATGTTCAGACTGACTGGAAACACAACCCAAACCTTCAATGTTCAGACTGACTGGCAACTTACCCGAACCTTCAATGTTCAGACTGACTGGCAACACAACCCATACCTTCAATGTTCAGACTGACTGGAAACACAACCCAAACCTTCTATGTTCAGACTGACTGGCAACACAACCTAAACCTTCAATGTTCAGACTGACTGGCAACACAACCCAAACCTTCAATGTTCAGACTGACTGGCAACACAACCCAAACCTTCAATGTTCAAACTTACTGGCAACACAACCCAAACCTTCAGTGTTCAGACTGACTGGCAACACAACCCAAACCTTCAATGTTCAGACTGACTGGCAACACAACCCAAACCTTCAATGTTCAGACTGACTGGCAACACAACCCAAACCTTAAATGTTCATAATGACTGGCAACACAACCCAAACCTTCAATGTTCAGACTGACTGGCAACACAACCCAAACCTATAATGTTTAGACTGACTGGCAACACAACCCAAACCTTCAATGTTCAGACTGACTGGCAACACAACCCAAACCTTGAATGCTCAGACTGAATGGCAACACAACCCAAACCTTCAATTTTCAGACTTACTGGCCACACAACCCAAACCTTCAATGTTCAGACTGACTGGCAACACAACCCAACCCTACAGTGTTAAGACTGACTGGCAACACAACCCAAACCTTCAATGTTCAGACTGACTGGCAACACAACCCAAATCTTCAATGTTCAGATTGACTGGCAACACAACCCAAACCTTCAATGTTCAGACTGACTGGCAACACAACCCAAACCTTCAATGTTCAGACTGACTGGCAACACAACCCAAACCTTCAATGTTCAGACTGACTGGCAACACAACCCAAACCTTCAATGTTCAGACTGACTGGCAACACAACCCAAACCTTCAATGTTCAGACTGACTGTCAACACAACCCAAATCTTCAATGTTTAGACTGACTGTCAACACAACGCAAACCTTCTACAGTGATATCGACAAAATTATTGACCTGTGGACACTTAGTCATTAGCATCGTTTTGGATAAGCGACCTAATTGATTTGTTTTTTTGTTTCGTTTTTTTGTTTCGTTTTTTTTAATACACTTCCAGACTATAACTTTTTATATCTGATCGGCTGACCTCTAACCTTTGGTGCACTCACTCGTCGTTGAGAAAATATATGATCCCATCAAAAACAAACACGTGAGCTCGTTAGACTAATTACACAAATTTTGCAACAGACTGTCAGATCAGGTTAGGTAGTGAAAACAAAATAAATTCCTCTGACAATTTTATCTACCTATAAAAGCTCGAGTGGATTACAAACTGGCTGTTCTCTGTCACAACTTCTTTTCTGACTCATCCCCATCCTATCTTACTGAACTTCTGTCGGTCTACTCACCCAGTCGTCAGCTACGCTATTCTGCAGACACACGTATTCTCTCTGTTCCTAAGACACAAACTAAAACTTTTGGCGAAAGGTCATTATCTTTTTGTTGCACCAAACAATGGACTTCTCTACCATTACACATCCGTAGTATTCCAACTACCAAGTCCTTCAAGACTGCACTTAAGACGCATCTTTTCAAAATGTATTTACAAAATTAAACATTTGTTTTAATGATTAGCGTAGCTTGTGTGTGATGTACTGTCCTTTATGTTGTTATTATGGTATGAATGGTTATTTAATTATTTTATGTATGTTATGATCTCCACGTAAGGCGCTGTGAGCCCGGTTCCTTACTGGGATACAGCGCTATATAAATTATCAATTATTATTATATTCGACGAGGCATGTCAGTAAATATATTTTAAAAATTTATACAACGTGTGGAAAATGAATATCAGGTCGGCGTGTGTGTGTGCTTAAGTGTCTGCGTGCTTGCATGATTCGTTTCATGTCCCATGTAATATTTGCCAAGGCATTGTTGAGTAGCAAGAAAAAATTTCAATAAATTATGTTGCCGCTCCTTTAAAGGAGTGTACTCGTTTGTAAACTTGCAACCAATAATCTCCAAATAGAAGACGCCGTCTGTAAAACACATCAAGCCTTTCCAGGTGTCACACATGTGCATTATCCACCATTTCTTTAGGCTGATTTCGTTCTCTTCATTGCCTGTTCGTCTAGGACAGTGGTTCCCAAACTTTTTTGATCCGTGGACCCCTATTATAGTCAAAACTTGTCCACGGACCCCAAGTGAAAAAACTACATAAATGTATAGTAAAAGAAAAAAAAGGAGCGAAATTTTGATGAAGCATCTTTGGAAATTATAAATTGTGTTTAAAATGAAATTTAAACAATGACTTTGATAAAAGAGATTAGATTTTATGCGTGTATTTATGTCTGAATCAATGTTTGTGAGTAGCACCCACAAATTCAGCACTAATTTCTAGCCGGTTTCTTTTTTAAAATCCTTTATATTAACTCGTGGTGTCTGTTTGAGCCCTTATCTTATCTTATCTATACAGACGCTCCTTCTATGCAGAAGATAGTTGCGTCCACAGACCATGACAGATGATCTGTTGGCAAGTGATGCAGCGTCCACAGGCCACGGGTTTGTGGGTTCCACGCATTACCCAGCCGCCTAACTACATGTAGTGTTAGGTACCCATTCGGAGCGGGGTGAATCAAGGACGCCCTAGGCCCCGGGAACAAACCCTTGCCTTCACACGGATTCGAACCCGTGACCATCGGTACGACAGTCCAGTGCTTTTTTAACCCACTTCATCGTAAGCTAGCGAGCTGAAATTTTGCAGGCAGACTTGTGCCAATGATAAAAACGACGTATCAAAATTTCAGATCGATTGCATGTACTGTAATGAAATTATTGAATTTTTAAATTATTTTATTTATCTCTATGTATCATGTTAAATTTTTGAGATAGAGTGTCGCGGTGCGTATTATATTGAACTACCTTTTTATTAATGCTTTCCTGTTGCGCAATTTGGTGCGTATTATATTGACAACTAGCGTATCACCCGTCAAAAATGACGGAAATTTTCAGCTGAAATCTATTTATTTTGAAAAAAATGCACTTTTTTTAGGGCGCCTACGGCGCCGACCTTTTTCAAAAGCCCAACTAACTTGTCCTTGTTTGATAAATACGAAATATTAAACTTTCTGAAATGTGCATAAAGTATTTTATAATAGGGGTTGTAAGGCGCCTACGGCGCCCCCTTTGTTTTTTTATTTTATAATTAACCATCATCAAATCCTCTTTTTACATTGTTCCCTTTTCCAAAATTAAAATATGAGCTAAAACAATGACGTCATATAATATTTTTTTGCAGCGCATCTTTAATTTGCACACCTTTTGATGCATTGGTGCAGTAATTTGGTGCGCTGCTTTCTAAAATTAGTAGCGTCACGGACAGACACTACAGAGGTGACAGAGATTGCAAATTATGTATATTGATACTTTTTATAAACATATTCCCGATCGGTGCGCATTTTTTTAAACACGTTTTACGAGACATAACAAAAATTTTATATTTTTGTATCGTCTTGCGCTGCGTATTAAAATGAATTTTCTTTTAGTTATGTCTCGTACATCAAGGATTTATAGTCAAAAACTTGTTTTTTTTTACGTTTTTTTTTCATAAATGTGATGAGGTTCATAACGACACTAAATTCACGTGGAGACGGGAGAACAGTCAACAATTTCTGTACAATAACCCATAATGCAGGAATTAAAAATTGGGATATGTCTTTGTAACCAGAGTTTGTGGTATCCTTGTTCAAACATTGGTTTAAGTTCCTAATTTTGGGATATTTCTATAAGCTGCTTATGTTTGTATGGATTCATAAGTATTTGTCCGCGAGCAAAACGATTCAACTGCCAGTCGGGAATATCCAAGCGAAGAATATCCTCAAATTTTTGGTTTAGGTCTGCATGAATAGTTCCTAAGTTTTGACGGTGAGCCAACAAATCTTTATCTCCTATTTTGCAATTTACAAATATTTGGACACTGAAAACATTCTCCTCCTCCCAAGCTTTGTTTGTACAGAAATGGTTTTGCAACAAACGCAGATATGACACTTTTAGTTTTGATTAAATTAAATTGGTTACCTTGTTGTTTCACATTAGTTTTCATAAATTTGGCAAATAAATATTTCATAATCATTATTTCAGGTTACTTGTGTCGCAAATCATTGTCTTTGCCCTCCAGGAATTCCAACACTGATTTAAGAGAGCATCAAATCGATTTAAACATTCACTATTTTATAACCAACGTACTTCAGTGTGAATAAGTAAACGATTATAGTCTTTGTCATTTACCAAACAATGTAAAGCAACTAATCTCTCATTGAAGGCATTCTTTTTGATTTTATAAACTGCTCTAATGGTATACTCTAGTGATCCATGCAAACTTTCACTAAGATATTCTGAAAATAAGTGATGTCATTGAATGACACAATGTAATGAGAATACATTTGGTACAGCTTATTTTAGGTGTGCCAGAAAGTCAAGGGTATAGCTTTAACTTAAATTTTTTTTTAAATTCAGTAAATTACGTTTGACCTTTCGTATCTGTTTACAAACATTGAACCATGTTTCAAATATTCAACAACTCTGTATTGTCTGTATTGTTTGTATTGTCTGTATTGTCTGTATTGTCTGTATTGTATGTATTGTCTGTATTGTATGTATTGTCTGTATTGTTTGTATTGTCTGTATTGTCTGTATTGTCTGTATTGTATGTATTGTCTGTATTGTATGTATTGTCTGTATTGTCTGTATTGTATGTATTGTCTGTATTGTCTGTATTGTCTGTATTGTCTGCATTGTATGTATTGTCTGTATTGTCTGTATTGTCTGTATTGTCTGTATTGTCTGCATTGTCTGCATTGTCTGCATTGTCTGTATTGTCTGTATTGTCTGTATTGTCTGTATTGTCTGCATTGTCTGCATTGTCTGTATTGTCTGTATTGTTTGTATTGTCTGTATTGTCTGTATTGTCTGTATTGTCTGTATTGTTTGTATTGTCTGTATTGTCTGTATTGTCTGCATTGTCTGCATTGTCTGTATTTTCTGTATTGTCTGCATTGTCTGTATTTTCTGTATTGTCTGTATTGTCTGTATTGTCTGTATTGTCTGTATTGTCTGTCTTGTCTGTATTGTCTGTATTGTCTGCATTTTTCTTCGGGTCACTCATTTTCTTATCTGTTGTGACAAACCATTGTTCATAATTATACAATTTTTCAATGGAATGTTGCTGTAGCTCCATTTTGAAAAAAATATTTAAAGATAAGATACATGATACAATTTAGATAAATATAACTTCCCGACACATCAAAATTTACCCAACCTTGAAACCTTTGTTGATTCACGTTAATAAAAACGTGTATTTTTCTGACCTACTGCATTTGTCTGACCTAGGAATTCTGCATTTCTTGCGCATCAAGCGTGACCTTTCAATAAACCAAGTAGATGTATTTTGATTGGTTATAGCTGTTTAAATTACAGTAGATCCAATTCCTTTTCCAGGAAACACAACATTGTACTGATAGCACATCAGATGGTATTTAATTAGTAGAAAAAAGATTCATTTTATTTAATGTTATTTATTTTAATTTTTATAATAATAAAAATGGATCTCAACTTTCTCATTTTTGTTAAACCTTCCGCGGACCCCCTGACGTTGTTCAGGGTCCCCCAAATCCATTTTAATTTTCCACGGACCCCCTGAAAGGTTCCGGGGACCCCTGGGGGTCCGTAGGGACCACTTTGGGAACCACTGGTCTAGGACATTCTAGTATGTGTAAAGTATAATTTAGTTCAATTTCCGAGCCATGATTTCAGCTGGCTTTCCCCTATGGCATGGGAAACCGACAAAGATGTTGGAGGGTTTTAACTGTGACCTCGGATCATCATTATGGCAGTTTCTGAACCGTATTTTTTTCTTCTATTTTTCAGAACAAGGAGAGGAGAACTCCCCCCCCCACACACACATATAAACTCATTTTTTAACTAATCTTAAGATCCTAGAAACCCTTCTCCCGAAATGTACTTTCCCAAAATGGCATGTTACATATCTGATCACAGCAAACGTCTGGACATGGTTGAAGGCAGATCTGATGTCCGACACTTGATATTTATCGACTATCAACTTGAATCATGAGGGGTCATGTAGCTAGGGATTCGTGAGGATTTGGGAGCCCTGGAGGTGCTTGGCCTCTTTAGGGGGCCCTGCATACATGGCCGTGTCGTGATATTTAAAGTTAAAAAATTCGAACACTCCTTTGGGGCCCCCCTCAAGTGGGGGCCCGTTGGGACTTTCGAATTTGGACCCCCTCTCCCCCCCCCTAGCAACGCCACTGATCATAAGAGGTTGCGCAGACATGGTTTAGGAATGCACGATTTTGTTCTAGTGATAACATTAATTCTTGAGCGCCTTTCAACCACTTATTTTTTTATGTGTTTTTAATATATCAAAGATTAATATTTCTGTGGGGCACATTCGTCATTATGTCTTTGGTTACATGCGATTGTTGAGAATTGCATTGAAAGCATTGAAGCGAAGTGTTGTTTTACGTTTACGACTATTGCCTAAGAGATGCAATATAAAGACAATGGAGTGAGATATTGTTCATTCGTTGCCAAAATGAACTGAGGTGAAAATTTAGTTTTTAAGCTGAGTTTGTCTTTTATTTTTTATATTACTATCCGCAAGTTGACGAGTGATAACAACAATAACGAGTAACGCGACAACACTCCTTGGCTTCTCGGCCGTTGACCGCAATCAGTGGTTAATTAGTCAGTCTGTTCTGGCGTCAATCTGTTCAAGCGTCAGTCTGTTCTGACGTCAGTCTGTTCTGGCGTCAGTCTGGTCTGGCGTCAGTCTGTTCTGGCGTCAATCTGTTCAAGCGTCAGTCTGTTCTGGCGTCAATCTGTTCTGGCGTCAATCTGTTCAGGCGTCAGTCTGTTCTGGCGTCAATCTGTTCTGGCGTCAATCTGTTCTGGCGTCAATCTGTTCTGGCGTCAATCTGTTCTGGCGTCAATCTGTTCTGGCGTCAATCTGTTCAGGCGTCAGTCTGTTCTGGCGTCAATCTGTTCTGGCGTCAGTCTGTTCTGGAGTCAATCTGTTCTGGCGTCAATCTGTTCAAGCGTCAGTCTGTTCTGGCGTCAATCTGTTCTGGCGTCAATCTGTTCTGGAGTCAGTCTGTTCTGGCGTCAATCTGTTCTGGCGTCAATCTGTTCTGGCGTCAATCTGTTCTGGCGTCAATCTGTTCTGACGTCAGTCTGTTTGGCGTCAACCTGTTCTGGCGTCAATCTGTTCTGGCGTCAGTCTGTTCTGGCGTCAATCTGTTCTGGCGTCAGTCTGTTCTGGCGTCAATCTGTTCTGGCGTCAGTCTGTTCTGGCGTCAATCTGTTCTGGCGTCAGTCTGTTCTGGCGTCAATCTGTTCTGGCGTCAGTCTGTTCTGGCGTCAATCTGTTCTGGTGTCAATCTGTTCTGGCGTCAATCTGTTCTGGCGTCAATCTGTTCTGGCGTCAATCTGTTCGGGCGTCATCTGTTCTGGCGTCAGTCTGTTCTGGCGTCAATCTGTTCTGGCGTCAATCTGTTCTGGCGTCAATCTGTTCTGGCGTCAATCTGTTCTGGCGTCAGTCTGTTCTGGCGTCAATCTGTTATGGCGTCAGTCTGTTCTGGCGTCAGTCTGTTCTGGCGTCAGTCTGTTCTGGCGTCAATCTGTTCTGGTGTCAATCTGTTCTGTCGTCAGTCTGTTCTGGCCTCAATCTGTTCTGGCGTCAATCTGTTCAAGCGTCAGTCTGTTCTGGCGTCAATCTGTTCTGGCGTCAGTCTGTTCTGGCGTCAATCTGTTCTGGCGTCAATCTGTTCTGGTGTCAATCTGTTCTGGCGTCAATCTGTTCTGGCGTCAATCTGTTCTGGCGTCAATCTGTTCTGGCGTCAATCTGTTCAAGCGTCAGTCTGTTCTGGCGTCAGTCTGTTCTGGCGTCAGTCTGTTCTGGCGTCAGTCTGTTCTGGCGTCAGTCTGTTCTGGCGTCAGTCTGTTGTGGCGTCAACCTTTTCTGACGTCAGTCTGTTCTGGCGTCAGTCTGTTCTGGCGTCAGTCTGTTCTGGCGTCAGTCTGTTCTGGCGTCAGTCTGTTCTGGCGTCAATCTGTTCTGGCGTCAATCTGTTCTGGCGTCAATCTGTTCTGGCGTCAGTCTGTTCTGGCGTCAGTATGTTCTGGCGTCAATCTGTTCTGGCGTCAATCTGTTCTGGCGTCAGTCTGTTCTGACGTCAGTCTGTTCTGGCGTCAACCTGTTCTGGCGTCAATCTGTTCTGGCGTCATTCTGTTCTGGCGTCAACCTGTTCTGGCGTCAATCTGTTCTGGCGTCAATCTGTTCTGGCGTCAGTCTGTTCTGGCGTCAGTCTGTTCTGGCGTGAGTCTGTTCAAGCGTCAGTCTGTTCTGGCGTCAGTCTGTTCTGTCGTCATTATGTTCTGGCGTCAGTCTGTTATGTCCGAATTTCATTTTTCACGTTCGTGCCCTTTACAAGTCCTTCCATATTTGCAGTTTCTATTTATGTGTCAAGCCCCCTCCGGCGACCTTCAACAGGAAGGTAATGTACATACTGGTGCCACCTATGTCGACCAGTAGCAATGACTCTGGTCCAGTTTCAAGACATCAACTTGAGGCACACATTGGTCACAGCTGACCTCCCTTGATCCGTCCACGTATTCGCCATCACAAATGACAGACTACTGATGAAAGAATTGTTTCAGAAAGCATCATTTAGCTTCTTTGCATAACTTAATAAATTGTAGTTTAAAACTACCAATAGCTCACAAAACAGTGAATTGATTTTAGTTTAAAATTCTCTAAACAGGAAGCAGACTTGATAAGATTACTTTGACCACAGACTTAGATAATGAAGACATCAAATCCCAGAACGTGAAATGAAATGAAAGCTTCAAATATGGAGATACGCTTATTAAGTACTATAAACCATACGTTGAGACACGTTAGAAAAACTTTTTTCCCCTTCTGCCTGTCTTAAAAAAATACATATTACATTATTACAAAGACGCCATTTGGGTAAACCCAAGTTTGTGCAGATTTCAGGAGATAACCGTCACTCATTCTCTAGAACTCGGTAAACTGTCAAGAGTGGCCAAGAGCACTAGTCCTCGGTGCTTTCACGCTATTACCCCGTTAATTCTTTCTTCAAACAAAGCTATGGTCTCTTTCTGTGGTCGCATTTGGTGCATTTTTTGAAACGGTCGCACCAAGTGTAGGTTCTTAAGGCTTTTATTTCAATCTAAGAGTTAATAAAAAGGGAGTGGGGGGGGGGACAAAACCGCCAACGGAAACCAGACACTTAAGAAAGGCTACGCTTAACCATGTATAGTAGTATGTTCTCACTTAGAGGCCCATTTGTTGACGTGGCTCTTGTGCCGAAACTTGATATCGGAGTCACAGGACGCACACTGAGGTTAGCTCTTAAATGTGTCATATAGAATGGGACTGCAATAAAGCTTTTAAATAAAATACAAAATACACAAACAAATTGTGCAATGAAAACAATAAATTTGAGCTTTATTTTTAGACTGACACGACAGTAAACGTTTCGGCTAATACCTTCATCAGTACAACATAAAATACATTCTTACAATACTTACATAAGTAATAATAACATTCTTAAAAAATATTGTATTTTAAAATATTTATGTTAAATAAAAAGAAAGAAAAAACAAAAACAAATATGGACACAGGATATAGGAAAAAAAACAGGGCACTAAGCGTTCAACTGTTGTAAGTGTAGAAACGTCGAATTGATATTGAAAATAAACTTTTTTCCGCTTAAAGCATTTATATCTTCTTGCCAGTGTTCCCCATTCCACCCCTTGGGCGGGGGTGGGGGAGGAGGGGGGGAAACAGCCCTTTCTAGAAAATTCTCTACTTTCAGTTGAAAGTTGCTCAGAAATTATAGAAATAAAATAAGTGCCAAAATAATTTGAGTTGTGGGTAAGCAATGCCGGCCAGAAATACCACCCACCCCCCCCCCACCCCCCAACAGCAGCGGCGGCCATCTAAACTTGTCATGTATTAAAGTCAGTTAACAAATTATGCATTCAAGTGAAAATTTTGACCCCCAAAAGTGAGACCCTTACCATTAAGGTATGCCACTGCACGTTGTCCGAGCCCTTGGAATCGATTAATATTTCAATGCTCTCTAAAACATTCGACTCTATATTTACATTTCAAAATTGGTATTCTATAATTTAAGAAAAAGAGCACGCGCCAAACGCATTTTGTTTAAATGACGTTCTCTTATGCTTAAAGGCAGCATTTGGGGAAGTATTGTAATCCTGTTCAAAATCGATGCCGAGATTTTGACAAATATCGAAGCTTTACAACTTAAAACTTTCCTACATCGATTAAAAAAACGAGTTATTTAAATCTCGACTGTGTGTGTGTATGTGTGTGTATGTATGTGTGTATGTATGTTTGTGTGTGTATGTGTGTGTGTGCGTGTGTGACAACGACAGCTTGAGTATTGTTTCAGTGATGTGGACGAAATATCATATACAAGTATTAAATGCTTTACGTTGGTCTCTATATGCTTATGAGCGATTTCCGGTAACCGGAAGTGGTACTTTACCCAAATTCAACTGGAAGTGCACAATTTTGGGCCCCCAGCCCCCAATCTGTGGTAATATTGGGCCCCCAGCCCCCAATCTGTGGTAATTTTGGGCCCCAGCCCTCCAATCTGTGGTAATTTTTTGCCAGTAAACTTTGCGTGAGTTTACAGAAAACAACTTCCCAATGTTTCATGCAATGGGATAAATGGTGTAGCAATAAGTAATGCATAAATTTTATGTGCAGTAGATAGGTTCACCGATTTCACTTGTTTCATAGAAAATTTTTATTTTCTTCTTTTTAGTGCACTTTCTATATGTAAATAAAAGCGTGTCCTTTTTAAAAAAAGATTTTTTTACATTATTTTATTTTCTACTTTTTAGTATCAATATTTTTTAAAATTGATTTTTCGACCTTATCAATTCAATTTAATTAGTTAAACTTCATTGTCAATAACTTAAATGTGATAGTGGTAAAAAGAAAGAGTATTCATTACAAATTTATGGATAATACAACAACAACAAAAAACCATTTTCCCTAACTGAAAATTGAACCTCGACCCCCCATGTCGGCAATCGATCACGCTTATATTTCGGCCAGCAAGACTTCTTGTTGATAGTACTTTTTAAAGTTATAATAAAAACTCTTTACCACCCACATCTGACGTCAACACATTGATATTAATTGTATCTCTCTAGGGCGAATTGAGGCATAGTTCATTGATGCCAGTGATAATATTTTATATAGACAAAAACTAAAAACTAAAAGTGCATTAATTTAATTACGGTACATTCGATCGATCTGAAATTTTGATACAATGCATTGTCATCCACGATCTATATGTGGTAAAATTTTGAGATCCCTAGGACTATCAGAAGGGGTTTAATTTTACGTTACAAGATTTGAAGGAAGGATGGATGGATACAACATACAAACAGTGTGACTTAAATAAAAGCGTGTAAAATTGCTATATTACGTTATCGCCACAAGAAAGACAACTCGATATATTTATTTTTAAAATGTAAGATTTATCTCCCGTAGTTCATTAAAATAACTTTTCAATTTTTAAAATCTTGTATGATTTAATTATTTAATAATACATTTTATTTTTAATAATATGTAAACGATTTTGAGAAAATCAACAATTAATTTTGAGAATATTTTATGATTACAAAACAAGATCTGTCATTAAAATAAGTCAGCATCGTGGACAATCAAGGTAAAGGAAAACATATTAGTTATAGCAATGACAAATACACAGCCATTCTTTATATTTAAATCATGCACGAACAACTCAATTTTCTTTAAGTCATGTGTGCGTATAAACATTCGATAAAATATGATATAAAAAAAATTGCAATGTAACATAAATCTGCTTTTGCTTATTTTCTGAACTAAGTTAATTGTGATGATGACGTCTGAGATAGCGCTTGTTGCAGTGCGCACCTTGCGTGGTGTGTAACGCAAGGAAAAGGAAAAACAGTTCGCTGTTTCCATCAACACCGCACCACTCTTGATTCTTATTGCGCAGGTGATTCGTTCCTCTAAATATTCATTTGAGGAGCCGCAGACATGTATGCAAGTGAAATAATTTTTTGTTTGATGCACTGACCCACACGAAGCCCGTGGAGATCTTTAGGAACTGTGGCGATGTGGTCAGACCCACCCCCACCTCTCCATAAAGTATTTTGTTCTCTAACTCTCGATGTTTCTTTATTCGGAGAGCCACTTTGAGGTGAAAGGTAGAGGAACACTCGATAAGACGATCAAACTATTTCACTAACTACATGCCCTACCGGTGGTTGTGTGGGGGTGCTGATGAGGCGTGCGGTGCAGACTGCACCCCTAATATGGACATTTTAGACCCCACACCCCCTCGTACAGTCATTTTAGACCAAAATTGAGCCATATCTAGATTTCACCCAAGTTAATATTTATACATCATTACCCATGGCCCTTTTGGTTATTCCCTCATAGCCTTAGTTAGAAATTCGTTTTCAGACAAAGTCCCAAAATTTATTTATTTAGATATCCACCTACAAGCCATGACGAATTTATAAACTAACCCGTTCATCCTTATTCAGACACCCCCCTCACACACACAGACAAAGCCATGATTAGATTTAACACACACTTTCGTATGTAGATATTTTCTTACACAAAGTCATATTAAGACATCCCGTGCCAGCCTTAGTTTTGATGTTGACATTGGATTTATAACTAATGTTGCTTTAAACAATGGCAACATCAAAAAATTTATTTAAAAAAATAAACCTTTCACTATGATAATAATTGAAATGGGAGATATGGTCTTAAATTTGATGGTTTCACTTCGATGACATGCTTACTAAATGCTGCTTTAACTTCGATGACGTGGCTTACTCCACAAAATGTTAAGCCTTGCAGGTCGATGACATGGCTTTATAACTAAATGTTGCTTTAACCCATTCACTCCAATGACGTAGCTCACACCATTAAATGTTGCTTTAACCCTTTCAACTCCGATGACGTAGCTCACACCACTAAATGTTGCGTTAACCCTTTCACTCCGATGACGTAGCTCACACCATTAAATGTTGCTTTAACCCTTTAAACTCCGATGACGTAGCTCACACCACTAAATGTTGCTTTAACCCTTTCAACTCCGATGACGTAGCTCACACCACTAAATGTTGCTTTAACCCTTTCAACTCCGATGACGTAGCTCACACCACTAAATGTTGCTTTAACCCTTTCAACTCCGATGACGTAGCTCACACCATTAAATGTTGCTTTAACCCTTTCAACTCCGATGACGTAGCTCACACCACTAAATGTTGCTTTAACCCTTTCACTCCGATGACGTATCTGACACCACTAAATGTTGCCTTAACCCTTTCACTCCGATGACGTGTCTCACACCACTAAATGCGGTTTTAACCTGTTCCCTCCGATGACGTATCTTACACCACTTAATGTTGCCTTAACCCTTACACTCCGATGACGTAGCTCACCCCACTAAATGTGGTTTTAACCCTTTCACTCCGATGACGAATCTGACACCACTAAATGTTGCCTTAACCCTTTCACTCCGTTGACGTAGCTCACACCACTAAATGTTGCTTTAACTCTTTCACTCCGATGACGTATCTGACACCACTAAATGTTGCTTTAACCCTTTCACTCCGATGACGTATCTGACACCACTAAATGTTGCCTTAACCCTTTCACTCCGATGACGTGTCTCACACCACTAAATGCGGTTTTAACCTGTTCCCTCCGATGACGTATCTTACACCACTTAATGTTGCCTTAACCCTTTCACTCCGTTGACGTAGCTCACACCACTAAATGTTGCTTTAACTCTTTCACTCCGATGACGTATCTGACACCACTAAATTTTGCCTTAACCCTTTCACTCCGATGACGTGGCTCACACCACTAAATGCGGTTTTAACCTGTTCCCTCCGATGACGTATCTGACACCACTAAATGTTGCTTTAACCCTTTCACTCCGATGACGTATCTGACACCACTTAATGTTGCCTTAACCCTTTCACTCCGATGACGTAGCTCACACAATTAAAAGTTGCCTTAACCCTTTCACTCCGATGACGTGGCTCACACCACTAAATGCGGTTTTAACCTGTTCCCTCCGATGACGTATCTGACACCACTAAATGTTGCCTTAACCATTTCACTCCGATGACGTATGTGACAACCATAATGTTGCCTTAACCATTTCTCTCCGATGACGTGGCTCACACCACTAAATGTGGTTTTAACCCTTTCACTCCGATGACGTATCTGACACAAATAAATGTTGCCTTAACCCTTTCACTCCGATGATGTAGCTCACACCACTAAATGTGGTTTTAACCCTTTCACTCCGATGACATGGCTTTATAACAAAATGTTGCCTTAACCCTCTCACTCCAATGACGTATCTGACACCACTAAATGTTGCTTTAACCCTTTAAATCCGATGACGTTGCTCACAGCACTAAATGCTGTTTTCCGGCCCTCTCGACGGCCGCTATCAGTCTCTGCCCTACTCGGGCCGCCATGTCATTCCCTTTCTTGATTGTGTCAAATGAAACAAAACTTGCGGGGGTTTTTGGGTAGGTGAAGTGGAAAGCTGGAAAAAAATTTGAAACATTTTAAAAATATTGTTGTTAATCTTTGTGTGTGTGTGGGGGGGGGGATAGGGACTAATTTAGTGTGTGTGTTTTGGGGTAGGGAATGGGACTAGATCTCCCTAAATAACTTAGATGATTTAGAGAAGATTGGGAAAAAAAGAGTAATGCTGTATCCCGCCTAAAAAAAAAGGAAAGATTTAGAAGAGATTCTAGCGCAGCTCGTGGGGTAAGAACACAGAGATTTGGGGAACTGCTCATGTATCAGGACATACTGGAAGGACTATTTATTGTCCGCTCGTCCCAGAAATTTCTTTACTTTTAAAAGCACAATCGTTAGAAACGCGAGCACTGCCCATCTACTAAAGTAATTTGACAAAAGATGCATCCATGATACTCTCTTTAAGAATTCCAATGAGAGGTATATCATCCCCTTGTTACGAAACTGTAATCAGAGGCGTCACTAGGGTTGGTGTCACCCGGGGCGGTAGCTCATGGTGTCACCCCTTCACGACCAAAGTGGTCGTCCATAAATGACGTCACGCGATGTTGCCGATTTTTACCCCACCCTCCCCCATCGTCATACTTTGTCACAAAAACATAGAATCCACCCCCTCCCTCCACCCGTTTTTTCCCGATATGATGTCACAGTTTTTATACCCCCCCCCCAAAGCCGTATTTTCTAGTATTTAGGGTAAGTCTGCTCTCTAATATCGTAACACGCGTGAAGCTATTGAAAACGTCATTAAATAAATGGTAAACGATCAAATATTTCAGTGGAACATTTATTTTAAGTTGCGCGTTTATGATGTGACGTCACTTTTTTTAAAAACACCATTCCCCTCATCACACATCGTCACAGATGCGTGACACCGTCCCCCTATGGCGGAGTGGGTGCTGAGCGGGCTAAAGCCAGGGGTCCCCAATGATTTAAAGTCCCCCAAACTTATTATAGTGTTTAATAAAGATAGGCAAATGTTTATATGAATCCCTGAAAATACCTTGGACAGTCATACGGCAATGATGGAAATATGAGTAGGAAGTATAACGGAGTCCAGGCTATTATTAGTGAGAAGTGAAGTGTTGCTCATTATGTGCAGTGTTGCTCATTATGTGCAGTGTTGCTCATTATGTGCAGTGTTGCTCATTATGTGCAGTGTTGCTCATTATGTGCAGTGTTGCTCATTATGTGCAGTGTTGCTCATTATGTGCAGTGTTGCTCATTATGTGCAGTGTTGCTCATTATGTGCAGTGTTGCTCATTATTTGCCGTGTTGCTCATTATGTGCAGTGTTGCTCATTATGTGCAGTGTTGCTCATTATGTGCAGTGTTGCTCATTATGTGCAGTGTTGCTCATTATGTGCCGTGTTGCTCATTATGTGCAGTGTTGCTCATTATTTGCAGTGTTGCTCATTATGTGCAGTGTTGCTCATTATGTGCAGTGTTGCTCATTATGTGCAGTGTTGCTCATTATGTGCAGTGTTGCTCATTATGTGCAGTGTTGCTCATTATGTGCAGTGTTGCTCATTATGTGCAGTGTTGCTCATTATGTGCAGTGTTGCTCATTATGTGCAGTGTTGCTCATTATGTGCAGTGTTGCTCATTATGTGCAGTGTTGCTCATTATGTGCAGTGTTGCTCATTATGTGCAGTGTTGCTCATTATGTGCAGTGTTGCTCATTATGTGCAGTGTTGCTCATTATTTGCCGTGCACAGCTCATTCCATTAATTTGGTTGGGAAAAGTGCAGCTGGTTGTCCTGCTGCAGTCAGATTTTTTTCCTTCTCCAAAATCTTTATACCCGGCTTGTTGCAACTTCTCATCGTTGACATAAGATGGTCAGCCCGAAATGATTAAGGTCTTTTAATAACTCATAACATGAGAATATTGCAGCACTGGAAGAATTAGCAACTAACGAAAATCAGCCACGTGACTGTCGACTTGAAACAGAAGGATTTCGGAAGGAACTTGAACTGGAAGTCGCTATTTAACTTGAAATTTCATAAACATTTCAGAATACGAATGTATCCCTTCAAGAGCCGAGAATATCTTTGAATTCAGCCATGCATTTGAAGTCTCTCATTGAGTTTGTTAAAAGACTGCATTTTTAATTAGATTCCTATGAAGACAAAGGAAAGGACAAGTCCATGAAAAAAAAAGTATAAACATTCTTCAATAAAGAGAAAGTGTTAGTCTGATAAAGGGACATCACCAAAACAATATTATCCCCGAGACAAAAATTCAAGGTTGAGGTATTTATGGTAATTATTGACAAACTTTCTTAAACCCTATAACATCGGTTAGGCGCATATAAATACATCCACGAGAAATATGACTTTCTTACAAACATAACTGAGCTCAGCAAAGATGCCATCCTATGGGCAGCAGCCAAGTTAATGGAAGAATATTCAAGTGATTTTGAAGACTGCCTATCTTCAGAATTAGTCCAATTTTCAGAACTCTTAAAAACGTTATTGTCAAGCCCAAAGCTCAGGGTAAGGAAAAGGAAGTAGGACAATGCGAAACTCAAAACACGTGCACAGAACTAAAAAAATTTGATGCTTTTGAATGAGCTAATTCACACAGTCCTTTACAAATGTACACATCGCACTTCGCATCTATCTTTCAGTAATGACACCAAACTGCAGCAGAGAGCGATCCTTTCCAAAGTTGAAAAGAATATAAAAATGAGTTAGAATTTGCATGGGACAAGAAAGACTGAATATGCTCTCTCTAATGAACATTGAAAAGGAACTTGTAGGCTTACTTAGCTTTACTGACTTGATTGCTAACTTCGCAATGAGAAAAATTCGCAAACTAATTTATGTATTTTTTTATTTCAAATAGAGAAAACAATTCGTTACCAAATGAAAAACAAAAGTTTAAAATTTAAAAAAAAACATTAAAAAATATGGAATAATGCGTAATATTATTCTTTATGGGTGCGTGTTCGTAGCCACGAAAAAGCGTAAGTCGGGACAGTCGTAACTGGAGGACCTCCAATATATAAACATGCATGTCTATGCTTGCACGCCTCTAATAAATATAGATAAAACATAATATAAAGTCAAAGACACTGAATTCATAATTTTCCTTTAAAAAAAGACATCTTAGTAAACCGATATTTTGATTTGGTTTGTAGAAAAATCGTATTCTCACTGTGGTGGAGGGAGAAAAGAGGTGGGATTCTTTCATGCTGTTGGTGTGTCAAAGGCAAAATGGCTTTATATCTTAACAGAAGACACTGCCTCTTTCATGTCCAGCCCTTTTTAAAGATCTCTCTGCTGTTACTGTTTCTTTTTTTCCTAATTTGTTTTAATGTTGTTTGTGTGTTGCGACTGTTTTGTTATTGCAAGTTAACTGATATTTTTACTAAAAGTTTTCACGTTTAACGTATTTAATTGTATTTCTTAATTTCTTTCTAGGTGAAAAACATGTGTCTTCTTTTTTTTCCGACATAAAATCGAAAACAATAAAATTTTATACTTTAGTGACACCCTCCTGATGGTGTCACCCGGGTCTCCCCCCCATTGCCCCCCTAGCGACGCCACTGGTATAAATAAAACTAAATTATTTATTAACTCAAAGACATTTAATCCATAATTTTCCTCTAAAAAAACAACAATGAAGACCAAAATTTTGATTTTTATTTTTTTTTCAGAGAAATCTTCGTCCACCCCACTCCCAACTGTGGTGGAAGGACTAGTGAGGTGGGGTGTCGGTATGTCTAGGCCAAGTTGGCTTATATCATTTAAAACAAAAGACACCGTCTCCCATACTTTTAAACTTTTTAAAGCTCTCTCTGGTCCGCTGTTTCTTTCTTTATTTCCTAATTTGTTTCATTGTAGTAGGTTGTGACTGTTTTATTATTGCACGTTAACTGATATTTTTTTTATTGAAAAGTTTAATCGTTTAGCGTATTTCATTGTATTTCGTAATTTCTTTCTAGGGGAAAGAATGCCTATTTTAAATTTTGTATTTATTATTATTTTTTTTTACATAAAATCGTTCAGTAAATTGTTAGGTTTGGGTGTAACCAGTGGCGTCACTAGGGGGGTGCGGTGGGGGCGGGCCGCCCCGGGTGACACCCATCAGGGGGTGACACCCAAGCCTAAAATTTACTGTGTACGATTTTAGGTCAGAAAAAAAAGAAGACACATTTTTTTCATTTAGAAAGAAATTGAGAAATACAATGAAATACGTTTAAACCGAAAACTTATTAATAAAATAAAATATCATTTAACAGGCAATAATAAAACGTCTCCACAAACATCCATAAAACAAATTAGGAAAAAAAAGGAAAGAAAAAGCCGCACAATTTAAAAAAGGCTGGACATAAAAGAAGCGGTGTCTTTTGTTTTAGAAGAAAATCCAACATACTGGGCTTTGACATACGGACACACGGAGTCAGCCTGTGACTGTGAGACCAATCACAACTCACTACTTCCTCCACGACAGTTGAGGGGGGGGGGATAAGATTTTTCTTCAAAAAATAAATAGATAGGTTTTCTTTGTTTTTTTTATTTATTTATAGGAAAATAAGGTATTTAACGTGTTTGAGTTATTTATTTTTTTAAATTTATAATTATTAAACATGCATATCTATGTTAATGTAACGTACTCTAAGAAAAATGATTTTCGTATTTTTCTTGAGTATAGGTACTTTTTAAAATAACCTTTACACTAAATTAATTTCACATAAAAAACATTTCAGTCTTTTCGATTTCGTATGAAACGATTTTCACTGATTGATCGCGTGATGCGTACGTTCGGCAGTCGCAGTAAAGTTGATTTTGAACGACGCGATTAGAACCGCATCTGCAGCGACAAATTTTTAACGTTGAAAACCATCTGGTCTGAACATTATAAAGCATATTACTGAATATATAATCTATTAAATTCAAGTATTTTGTCTATAATTCATGATTCCACATTCTTGGAGCAGCAAAGGTAAGCCAGTTGAATCCTTTATTTAAATTTGTTAAAACAGGGAAAGATAGTGAGAATTTTTTCGAATTATTTTTGATTCAAAATGCCACATTATATTATATCTTTTCCTGGTTAAATAATTCTTTAATAATGATTGACTGATTTTGAAAGAAAGTTACAAAAGTAAGCCACATGACACTTAAATTTTGGACACGTTGAAAAGTTAGACGAATTTTAGAAAATGTTAATGTTCTTTTAAAGTATGACAGACAAGACTTAAACTTTAAAAAATTGCATTTAATTAATTAACTTTTTTTTCAATTTAAGGCTTATTTGACATTCGCCCCCTAGAATAACAATGTTCTAAGTTGAGTTTTTGACAAAAATGAGTTATTGCCGCTGGGATATTGTCCATGTTTCAATCTATCATAGCACAAATTGTGAAAGGTGTATCGTAAGACAATTTTGTAAGTAGTACAAAATAACAAGGTCCTAACTCAATATAGGTCTATCAAACATCACATAGAACATTATTCTAGGGGAGCGAATGTTGGGAACATTGTCCTTCTTTAAATAATAAATTTTGGCACATGTATGTCATTAAAGAGCGCACGATGAAAGTGAATTTTTAAAAAAAACACAAACGAATCGTGTAATGAAAACAATCGATTATAGATTTATTATTAAACAAATACAATGCTCAACGTTACACCTTTCACAATTTGTGCTATGATAGATTGAAACATGGGCAATATCACAGCGCTTTTAAAATCAGAGCAACTTGGAATTTCAGTAGAGAACAGACCCAGGTTGAAGAAAAGGGTGACATGTGAGAAAACAATGGATGCTGGACTAACTCTGCAAGAAGAAAACAAAAGGTCGATGTTTGAGTGTATGGGTCGTTTCCATTCTGAACTCCAGATCAGATCAAGTGCAATCAAGGAAGTAGTAACCATGTTTAAGGCTGTTCAAGCCAAAAGCTTGATATCTGCCACTGAAGAAGAATTACTAAAGTCCATTCCAAGGTTGTCCACTTTCTATGATGAGTTGTCAGAGGAAGAGCTTTTATTAGAAATACCAAGGCTGAGAAGGCACCTGAAGGCAGCAGAGATCGATCTCAAAGAGGCTGAAGACTGGTCCGTACTTGACGTTTTGAAATTTGTAGCTGAATGGGACTTCATAGAATCTCTCCCCTATCTCACATGGAGTTTACGATTATTTGTTACAATCTGTGTGTCTGTGGCTTCATGTGAAAGGAATTTTTCAAAGCTAAAACTTATAAAGAATTATTTGCGATCTACAATGGGACAGTCAAGGCTTTCTGATCTTGCCATGTTATCCATTGAAAGTGATTCGGCACAAGAAATGGATTTCGATGACGTAATAAACGTTTTCAGTTTTAAAGGCCAGAAAATCTAAATTCTGATTCTTTAAATATATTTAATGACATTGTATTTTGAATTATTACATAATATTCTGATAGTTGCTGATTTTGCAAACCCAAAACAGAACGGTTACAACCTTACCTCATTTGAAGTTGTACTGTAATGTTTGGTAATATAATCTAATTTTGGCAATGTAATATAATTGTTGTAAATTTTATTGGAATGCAATGTAGATGTAAGTTTTTGAAATTTGAAAATATTTCAGTTATTTAACCGTATTACTTAAAATTAATCATTTTATGTTAAAATAAAAATTTTAAATTAACATTTTTTCTATTTAGTTCTTAAACTTAAATGTTACAATATTTTACCTATCGACTTTAAATTCAACTTTTCTCCTAATGCCTTTTTAACAAACATTTGATCTATATTTTCAAACGTGACTAAAGAATCTGTATGTTCCCGGTATTTGGCAGACTCGAGGAGATTTATGGGCCAAGTCGTGGGGGGGGGGTGACACCAAGAGCTACCGCCCCGGGTGACAAAAACCCTAGTGACGCCTCTGGGTGTAACCCCCTGATGGGTGTCACCTGGGGCGGCCCGCCCCCCGCACCCCAGTGGCGGATTTAGCTATAGGGCAGGGGGGCGGCTTGCCCCCCCCGCGCCCCTGTTGGGTCTGAAATGGCGCCCCCTAAAGACGCCCTCGATTAACACTAAAAAGGTGCCACAAGAGCAGAAAAAAATATTGCTAAAGACGAAACTTCTAATCAACACCAAACTGCTTGCTAAATATCGTATTTAAAATGACGAAAGAGTAATATCTGGTTTAAATCAATCACTCGCATCTGAATTATCGGCGACAATTGATAATTAAGTTAAGTCTGCACAATTCTTTTCTTAAATTATTTATTCTACCATTGATATATCTAGAATTGATCAGATGTCAGTTTCTTTACGTTAATTTTTTTTAAATTAGGACACGTTGTGGAAAGATTTATAGGCGTTTATACTTTGGTAAACAGCGGCTGGATAGTGAATAGTGCGCTCGCCTCACAAGCTGAGGGGCGTGGGATCTATCCCACGTTAAAGCCACAATAAAAATGGAATGACAAACGCTAAGAAAGTCCTCCACTGACCTGGAAGGGAGATGGGGCGCCCACCAAGTTCTACCAAGCACCGCCCCTAGTAGGTTCTAATGGAAACATTAGGACTCCCTACGACCACCGTTTATGGGACTTAACAAAATAAATAAATAAAAAATGGTGCCGCATTTGCTGAGAAGATTGTAACTGAACTAAAAAGCGAAACATTGATTTCACACTCTGTCGAGGACAGGCATACTCAGGAATTAAGAGTGGCCTTCAAACTCAGATAAAGAAACTTTCACCCAATTGTTGTGCCCATGTTTTGAATTTGATTACTATCGAAGCAAAGTCTGTGAACAGTGATGTACAGTGCTTTTTTGGCACAGATTTAAAGTTGTATGCATTCCTTACGTCTAGTTTACCATGGCTACATACTCTTAAAGAACATCAGAAATCTCAATATGAATCAACAGTAGATACTCTGAAACGACTTTCTGATACAAGATGTGCAAGCCGTAAGCATGCAGTTCATGTAGTTGTTGGATCATTCTCTGCTATTCTAGCCACACTTGATTCAGGGAAATCAACAGAATATAAAGGAAGTGTCAGAGCAGAAGCTATGGGACTATCTGTTTTAATAAAGAAATATTCGTTTGTTTTTCTGATGCTATTTGTACAAAAATTATCTTCGTGCTATCAAACTACTTGCAACGCCTTTGCAAAACAATTGATCGATGTTTGAAGAAATAAGTTTGTTGAAATGAGAAGCGATGAAGCTTTTGAAATTCTGAATGTAGATGTCAAATCATTTATTAACTTAAATGGCTCAACAAAAGATGTTAAATCAGAATCTAAAGAAGAGTGAATTGCAATAAAATAATCTTAAAGTTCAATAATTTAATTACAGTACATGCGATCGATCTGAAATTTTAATACATCGTTTTTATCATCGGCATAAGTCTGCCTGCATAATTTCAGCTCGCTAGCTTATGAGGAAGTGGGTTAAAATCGATCCAAAGTTTTTTCGACAGAAAAGCAAACAAGCAAGCAATCAACCAGACACCACGAGTTAATATAAAGGATTTAATTTTTTTTTAAATGTAAAAAACCAAGTTTTTGACTATAAATCCTTTATGTACGAGACGTAACTAAAAGAATGTTCATTATAATAGGCAGCGCAAGACCATCCAAAAATAAAAAGTTGTAGTTATGTCGTAAAACATGTTTTATATAATGCGCACTGATCAGGAATATGTTTATAAAAAGTATTGTCAATAAAATACGCACCTTATTTCGCGACAGGAAAGGCTGTTCAATATAATACGCACCGCGACACTCTATCTCAAAATTTTTTTCATGATACTTAGAGATAAATATTTTAAACAAAAAATTCAATAATTTAAATACAGTACATGCGATCATTCTGAAATTTTGATACATCGTTTTTATCATCGGCACGAGTCTGCCTGCAAAATTTCAACTCGCTAGCTTACGATGAAGTGGGTTAAAAATAGATCCAATTTTTTTTTCGACAAGCAAACAATCAACCAGACACCACGAGTTAATATAAAGGATTTTAAAAAAGAAAAGCATGGCAGGCGAACTTAGCAGAGATAAAATGGCTGATGATCCAACCACACGCTTTAAATCTGAAACGTACTTCACTATCATGGATACACTTTAAATACAAATAGATAATCGATTTAATGACTTTTGGGGCACAGTTACTTATTTCTATTGTATTGATCCATCACAAATGTCGGAAGAATATTAAATAAAGATTCTTTTCGAAGTTTATACAAAATTTACAAACACGACATTAACCTTGAAGAAGCAATCAGGAAATATGATACCTTCAAAGATTTGTATGCATCAATACATTCATTATTAACTAGGGAACTACAACTTATAAAGGTTCAGCCATTCTTGACTGAAAAACAAATGGCATCAGGTCTCCCGAAATTGTCAATACTCTATAAAATTTATTTGACTCTTCCTGTTAGCAGTGCTATTGCTGAAAGAAGTTTCAGTAGATTGAAACTCATCAAAAATTATTTGCGCTCAACAATGACAAACGAACGTCTGTCTGGATTGGCATTAATTTCAATCAAACGTGATCTAGCTGAGAACGTTGACTTTGAATCAACGATAAATCGTTTTGATTCAATGAAATCACGTAGAAAGCAATTTATATAGGGCTCAGGGCTCTATCTTATCGTATCTTATCTGTTACAGATGCTCCTTCTATACAGAAGAATATTGCGTCCTATGCTTATCCATGGTTTGTGTTTAGTCCTGCATTCTTATTGGAGTTTTAAATGTTTATTTGAGGAAATTACAATCATTGTTTGTGTAAAGTTCATTGATTTTCCCAACGTTTGATGCTCAAACATGCAGTGATGAATTCTTTTTTTTTAAAATTATGAAGTAAATTGTTTAGTTTATTTATAAATATGATATTATTGGCACTCTTTGTGTGTGTGTTACTAATCTTGACCAATCCGCTCCACCAAAGTCTCTGTTTTTCATTATTTGTAGCATCAGATTTACTATAAATCCCAACGCGCATAACTCAAAATAAAGTCTTGGAAGAAATACTGCACCAAAAATAACTCGTTTTGAACGTCCGCGTAAGCGTGTTCAATATGATTGGCTGTAGGAGTCATATGTGTTTGAGGGACCAATCGCTATCGATGACCGGACAGAACATTGCCTTTTATTATATAAGGATTAACATTTTTAAAAATACATTATATTTTGTTTGCATTTGTGACCTATTACTCTCCTGAATATAAAGCAATTGTTTGTATATTGAAGAGATTCATTGCAATGGTTTGATGTAAACAAAAAAGAATATTAAATAATTTACTTTGAATGATCAACGCAGCATTTATTATTTAACACTTAGTTATTTGTTTGAGTTACTGTCACTGCTATTTATGGCAAGCTGAACAAACTGATGAATCTTGCAGATATTACAACAAACTATTGGAAGCCTATAAAAATTTAATCAAATTCTACCTCATTATCAAAACATTTTAGATTTTTTATTTAGCCCAAAGACTATAAACTTATTATGCTGAGTTTCTATGTTAAAGTCTGCTAGGATATTCAGCAATTGAAAGTGAACATAAAGGATTATGAGATATTTAGATTCTGTCACATATAACAGCTCCCAAATTAACTACCATTTTGATTAACCATGTCTACTTAAGACTAGATGTTTGTTTTTGTCTAGCAAGTTGCCACAGGGCAACTCTAAAAATGTATGTAACATAAACAACACACCTTAGATTTCATATTTGAGACTGCAGCAGTCTCTTAAGATGAAAACTTATTAAAGTAAATCTCACATTTAAAATGAGCAGAAATGTTTTTTTCATCATAAAATATAGCAATAAGAGTGAATCTCATATCAAACTTCTAATCTTCATTGCAGAACCAGCCATTTAGACAAATTAATTTTATTTCAGCACCTAAAAATATTTATACTAAGTGAATGAATAAAAACAATTTTTGCAGCGCCCCCTGAAATTCTGCTGGCCCCCCCACGCTGACAAACCTAAATCCGCCACTGCCGCACCCCCTAGTGACGCCACTGTATATACCTAATTTAAAAAAAATAAATTATGTTAAAAGCGCATGTGAAACCATGACAATAATTGATGTTAAAAATGGCCTATGTTAATCCATCATCGAACGAATGAACATACAATATTCAATTCGCAATACAAAATAATTAGGCGTTTTCATGATCACTTTATTTAGTTTAATCTACTTATTATGTTAATAGGTCCGGTAGCCTAAGTTTAAATAGTATAAGTGTATAGGTTATGTAAAAGACAACAGCTTATGTAAAAGACAAACAAAATATAAATGTTATATTAATAGGACACAGCTAAATTTAAGATGCGTACACGAAAATGTGCACACAGTGATTAGGTGATAAAAGATTTTAGTACGCGCACCGCTAAAAATGAAGCCTTGAATAAAATACTGACACAATTATTACATAAATAGGATTTTATTAAATGTCGAGTTATGGAACAGAAAATAATTAAAACAAATTCGCAATTAAATTTAAACGTGTAAACAATTAAATCTAATGCATCGTGTGGCAGTTTTAATTAAATATGTTTACGTGTCTATCTAATATATATATATATATATATATATATATATATATATATATATATATATATATATATATATATATATATATCCCTTGATAATAATAATCTTTTTCATATAATATTAATTGGGGCATAATGTGCAAGTAAAAATAGAAGAAAAATGTAACCAGACTAAAAATGATAATATTTACTTTATCAATTAGATAACATACACAATCAATAACTATACTTTTATTTGATCATAAATTTATGAATTTAAAAAAACATTTTGAAATTTGCACTTTTGTTCTATCCGTCTACCTAGCTCCATTATAATAATGGTAAATGTCATCATTAGTTTGGACAAAACTCCTCGTGTATATCTGTCATGTCATTAATGTGCCTTTTTCCTACTTTAGAGACTTCTATTTCTTTATTTACAACCTGTTAGTTACGATTCTCTATATGTATACTTCATGTCCATAAGACATGCATTTTTCACATTTTAGGAACATTTTTAAACTACTTGAATTTAAACTAAATTTAAAGGTGTTTTTGTTTTCGTTCCTATACGTACATTTTTATGTAGTATACATGGTGAATCCATCTACAAGCTGTGGTACAGAGCCATATACGTTGGGAAACAATTATAATTATTAAATTAAACTTTAACTACCTATTAGTAAGATGTCCATCTAAAACGCACCAGTGCGGTGAGTTTATTTATAGAGCGGTAAAAAGTGAGTGTATGAATTAATGATGAGGAAATATATAACATATCATTGTAAACGATACTTTATGCTATCTCTGAGATCCCTTTTAAAATTCAACACTTTTTCACACATCGGACGTTAGCAATGGAATAATTTGGGCTGGGCTGCGGGGCGTATTTCATGAGTGAAAAAAATTGACGTCCGTCATAATCTTCTATATTAAAGGTGACTCTTTAGGTGACTGCTATTAGTCAACAAGGCACAAGTCAGGGGCTGATCATGCTCCCATTTCTAATTTTACTAATAAATTTATTTTTAAAATTTAATAATTTTAAAGTTCTTATTAATTGTGAGTATAATTTTTTTTCTAAAATATTAGGCTAGATTGTCATCTTTACTATATATAATGTGCAGCAGTGACGTAGCTAGTGTGTAATTTACCCAGTGCCGTTAGATTATGGTGTAGCCCTTACAGCCCTCGCCCGATTCAAACGATTAATTTCTTCTTTTAAAATTAAGTCCAAAGTAGAAATGACAAAAACATTTTTTAAAATTAATAATTAATTAAAGGTTTTGAACCCACAAATTCAAAATCTCGAAAATTCGTGGCAATTTTAATAAGCAATTTTACGAAATGGAAATTATTAGAAAAAGGACTTGAAAAGGGTGGACTAATTAACGACTATGCACAAGCATCACTTAAAAGCGAAATTTTGAAATGGCGCCAAACATTGAATATTATATTAAAACTAGCGTATCACCTGTCAAAAATGACGGAAGTTTTCAGCTGAAATCTATTTATTTTATTAAAAAATGCACTTTTTTTAGGGCGCTTACGGCACCCACCTTTTTCAAAAGCCCAACTAACTTGTCCTTTTTGATAAATACGAAATATTAAACTTTCTGAAATGTACACAAAGTATTTTATAATAGGGTTTGTAGGGCGCCTAAGGCGCCCACCCAACGTTTAATAACAAAGCGATGAGGTCACGGGGTGAACTCGCCACATGAAACTACGGCATGCGGGTACAGATGCTTATATAAAGATAAAATAAGAAATGGATGAATTAAATTACGGTACATTCGATCGATCTGAAATTTTCATCCAAAATCTATCTGTGGTAAGATTCTGAGCTCTCTAGGTCCATCAGAAATGGTTTAATTTTACGTTGGCAGATTTGAAAAAATGTGGACAGACAAACAAATCCACAGGAACGAAAGCGAGTTGATAAACGTGGTTAAAAAATACCGGTAACTCTTGGGTCGGCTCACGAGCGAGTAACACACTTTTCATAGTATTCTCTTCCAAAAAGAGGGTGGTCGGCTCAAGAACTAACGGGCTATAGAAAAAGTATATACGGTATGTTTATATTTGTGGGTGTGGGAGAAAGAGAGAGAGAGAGAGATAGAGAGAGAGAGGGAGAGAGAGAGAGGGGGTGCGATGACTAAAGGATATAGCAACGTGAAGTTTGTTCAAAATACTTACATTTGAAAAGAATTATCGCGTACGTATTATACATTAAATATTTAATTTTTTAAAAACGACTATAAATTATTGAAGTAAATTATATTATTTTACCTGACTCCTAAAAAACAGAAGTGAACATGAACCACAAAGAAGTAATCTTGATTGGTACACAACTATTACGACAGTGAGAAAAAGAGAGACATGTAATTTCGTTGTAACGAGTGAATGTTATAGAGGGGTGTATATAGAGTGAATGTTATAGAGAGGTGTATAAAGAGAGAATGTTATAGAGAGGTGTATATAGAGTGAATGTTATAGAGAGGTGTATATAGAGTGTATGTTATACAGAGGTGTATATAGAGTGAATGTTATATAGAGGTGTATATAGAGTGTATGTTATACAGAGGTGTATATAGAGTGAATGTTATAGAGAGGTGTATATAGAGTGTATGTTATACAGAGGTGTATATAGAGTGAATGTTATATAGAGGTGTATATAGTGGTGTACGGGAGAATGTTATAGAGAGGTGTACGGGTGAATGTTATAGAGAGGTGTATATAGAGTGAAATTTATAGAGAGGTGTACGGGTGAATGTTATAGAGAGGTTTATACGGGTGAATGCAATAGAAAGTTGTACTTGTGAATGTTATAGATAGTTTTATACGGGTGAATGTTATAGACAGGTTTATATAGAGTGTATGTTATAGAGAGGTGTACGGGACAATGTTATGGAGATGTGTACGGATGAATGTTAAAGATGGGTGTATATAGAGTGAATGTTATAGAGAGGTGTACGGGTGAATGTTATAGAGAGGTGTAAGGGTGAATGTTATAGAGAGGTGTACGGGTGAATGTTATAGAGAGGTTTATACTGGTGAATGTTATAGAGAGGTGTATATAGAGTGAATGTTATAAGGAAGTGTTCGAGTGAATGTTATAGAGAGGTTTATATAGAGTGGAATTTATAGAGAGATGTACGGTTGAATGTTATAGAGAGGTTTATACGGGTGAATGTTATTAGAGAGATGTATATAGAGTGAATGTTATAGAGAGGTGTATATAGAGTGAAAATTATACAGAGGTGTATATAGAGTGAATGTTATACAGAGGTGTATATAGTGGTGTACGGGAGAATGTTATAGAGAGATTTATACGGGTGAATGTTATAGATAGGTGTATATAGAGTGTATGTTATAGAGAGGTGTACGGGACAATGTTATGGAGATGTGTACGGATGAATGTTAAAGAGAGGTGTATATAGAGTGAATGTTATAGAGAGGTGTACGGGTGAATGTTATAGAGAGGTGTACGGGTGAATGTTATAGAGAGGTTTATACTGGTGAATGTTATAGAGAGGTGTATGGGTGAATGTTATAGAGAGGTTTATACTGGTGAATGTTATAGAGAGGTGTATGGGTGAATGTTATAGAGAGGTTTATACTGGTGAATGTTATAGAGAGGT
Source organism: Ampullaceana balthica (assembly GCA_944989445.1). Lineage (NCBI taxonomy): Eukaryota > Metazoa > Mollusca > Gastropoda > Lymnaeidae > Ampullaceana > Ampullaceana balthica. Next base: position 73,200 of record CALYLW010001523.1, on the reverse strand, counting down.
GTATGGGTGAATGTTATAGAGAGGTTTATACTGGTGAATGTTATAGAGAGGTGTATGGGTGAATGTTATAGAGAGGTTTATACTGGTGAATGTTATAGAGAGGTGTATGGGTGAATGTTATAGAGAGGTGTACGGGTGAATGTTATAGAGAGGTGTATGGGTGAATGTTATAGAGAGGTTTATACTGGTGAATGTTATAGAGAGGTGTATGGGTGAATGTTATAGAGAGGTTTATACTGGTGAATGTTATAGAGAGGTGTATGGGTGAATGTTATAGAGAGGTTTATACTGGTGAATGTTATAGAGAGGTGTATATAGAGTGAATGTTATAAGGAAGTGTTCAAGTGAATGATATAGAGAGGTGTATATAGAGTGGAATTTATAGAGAGATGTACGGGTGAATGTTATAGAGAGGTTTATACGGGTGAATGTTATAGAGAGGTGTAAATAGAGTGAATATTATAGAGAGGTTTATACGGGTGATTGTTATAGAGAGGTGTATATAGAGTGAATGTTATAGAGAGGTGTACGAGTGAATGTTATAGAGAGGTCTATATAGAGTGGATGTTATAGAGAGGTGTACGGGTGAATGTAATAGAGAGGTGTACGAGTGAATGTTATAGAGAGGTGTATATAGAGTGGATGTTATAGAGAGGTGTACGGGTGAATGTTATAGAGAGGTGTAAATAGAGTGAATGTTATAGAGAGGTGTACGGGTGAATGTTATAGAGAGGTTTATAAGGGTGAATGATATAGAGAGGTGTATATAGAGTGAATGTTATAGAGAGGTGTATATAAAGTGAATGTTATATAGAGGTGTATATAGTGGTGTACGGAGAATGTTATAAAGAGGTGTACGGGTGAATGTTATAGAGAGGTGTATATAAAGTGAAATTTATAGAGAGGTGTACGGATGAATGTTATAGAGAGGTTTATACGGGTGAATGGTATAGAAAGGTGTACTTGTGAATGTTATAGAGAGTTTTATACGGGTGAATGTTATAGCGAGGTGTATATAGAGTGTATGTTATAGAGAGGTGTACGGGACAATGTTATGGAGATGTGTACGGGTGAATGTTAAAGAGAGGTGTATATAGCGTGAAGGTTATAGCGAGGTGTACGGGTGAATGTTATAGAGAGGTGTACGGGTGAATGTTATAGAGAGGTGTATGGGTGAATGTTATAGAGAGGTTTATACTGGTGAATGTTATAGAGAGGTGTATATAGAGTGAATGTTATAAGGAATTGTACGAGTGAATGATATAGAGAGGTGTATATAGAGTGGAATTTATAGAGAGGTGTACGGGTGAATGTTATAGAGAGGTTTATACGGGTGAATGTTATAGAGAATGTATATAGAGAAAATGTTATAGAGAGGTTTATACGGGTGAATGTTATAGAGAGGTTTATACGGGTGAATGTTATAGAGAGGTGTATATAGAGTGAATGTTATAGAGAGGTGTACGAGTGAATATAATAGAGAGGTGTATATAGAGTGAATGTTATAGAGAGGTTTATACGGGTGAATGTTATAGAGATGTTTATACGGGTGAATGTTATAGAGAGGTGTAAATAGAGTGAATGTTATAGAGAGGTTTATACGGGTGAATGTTATAGAGAGGTGTAAATAGAGTGAATGTTATAGAGAGGTTTATACGGGTGAATGTTATAGAGAGGTGTATATAGAGTGAATGTTATAGAGAGGTGTACGAGTGAATGTTATAGAGAGGTATATAGATTGGATGTTATAGAGGTGTACGGGTGAATGTTATAGAAAGGTTTATACGGGTGAATGTTATAGAGAGGTGTATATAGAGTGAATGCTAAAGAGAGGTGTACGGGTGAATGTTATAGAGAGGTTTATAAGGGTGAATGTGATAGAGAAGTTTACAGGTGAATGTTATAGAGTTTTGTACAGTTTAATGTTATAGAGTGGTGTACGGTTGAATGTTATAGAGTGGTGTACAGTTGAATGTTATAGAGTGGTGTACGGTTGAATGTTATAGAGTGGTGTACGGTTGAATGTTATAGAGTTGTGTACAGTTGAATGTTATAGAGTTTTGTACAGTTGAATGTTATAGAGTGGTGTACAGTTGAATGTTATAGAGCGGTGTACAGTTGAATGTTATAGAGTTTTGTACAGTTGAATGTTATAGAGTGGTGTACAGTTGAATTTTATAGAGTGGTGTACGGTTGAAGGTTATAGAGTGGTGTACAGTTGAATTTTATAGAGTGGTGTACAGTTGAATGTTATAGACTGGTGTACAGTTGAATGTAATAGAGTGGTGTACAGTTGAATGTTATAGAGTGGTGTACATTTGAATGTTATAGAGTGGTGTAAGGTTGAATGTTATAGAGCAGTGTACGGTTGAATGTTATAAAGCGGTGTACATGTGAATGTTATAGAGCAGTGTACATGTGAATGTTATAAAGCGGTGTACAGGTTAATGGTATATATTTTCTTTCCGAAAAAGTATAACAGATATCACATTGTCAATAATTACAGCGTTATGTAATGTTGCTTGACAATAAAACGTTTTCAAACTGGCTTCTTACATGTCAACATAGTAACTTGCACAATACGCTGCCGAATAAAAAACTTGCTCTTAACATTTAAAGTACAACTGTGCAACATATATTTCCTTTTCCATTTGGACTATTTTTTTTATGGCACCTTCGTGGATGGAAGAACGCCAGGTGGATCGGTCCATTGCAGCCAGTTCCCACGTGTCTGGGTTGATGGCAAACGCTTTCAGTGAGACTTTCAGTGTGTCTTTGTAGCGTTTCTTTTGCCCACCGTGGGACCGCTGGCCATGCTGGAGCTCACCATAGAAGTGTCTCTTTGGCAGTCTCTCGTCTGGCATTCGGACCACGTGCCCTGCCCAACGATGCTGGGACTGCATCAGAAGTGTGAATATGCTGGGGAGACCTGCCTTGGTCGGTACCACTGTGTCTGGTATTTTATCCTGCCACTTTATGCCGAGAATCTTCCTGAGGCTTGTTGAATGAAAGTGGTTAAGCTTCCTAGCATGGCGCTGATACACAGTCCATGTTTCACACGCATATAGCAGTGTGGGGAGCACCACTGCCCTGTACAATTTCAGCTTGGTGTGGATGGTAATGCCTCTTCTGTTCCAGACATTTGGGTACAACCTGCCAAAAGTGGAGCTGGCTCTGGCAATTCTGACGCTCACTTCGTCATCGATGGTGACATTTTGCGAATGTGTGCTGCCTAGGTATGAGAACCGTTGCACTGTGTTGAGTCTCTGGCCGTTGACAGTGATGTTGGGCTCATCATAGGTCCTTCCAGGCGCAGGCTGATGGAGGACTTCCGTCTTCTTTGTGTTGATCGTCAGACCAAAGTTTGTGCAGGCGCTGGAGAACAGGTTAACGCTGCGTTGCATGTCAGCTTCTGAGACAGCATTGAGGGCACAATGATCAGCAAACAGGAGATCTCTGATGATGTCTGTTATAACCTTGGTTTTTGCATGGAGCCTCCGAAGGTTGAACAGTTTGCCATCTGTGCGGTACCTCAGGTTAACACCAACACCCTCGTCTCTGAAGGCCTCTGTCAGCATGGCGGAAAACATGAGGCTAAACAGTGTTGGTGCCAGGACGCAGCCCTGCTTGACCCCGTTTGTGACTGTGAAAGGATCAGAAAACTCTCCGCTGTCCTGGACTCTGGCCTGCATGCCCTCGTGGAATTGTCTCACCAAGACGATGAATTTCCTTGGGCAACCGTACTTGGCCATTATCTTCCACAAACCCTCTCTGCCAACGGTGTCAAAAGCCTTGGTCAGGTCGACATAGGTGAAGAACAGGTTGAAGTTCTTCTCCTGACATTTCTCTTGCAGCTGGCTGGCAGCGAACATCATGTCGATGGTCCCTCGCTCTTTTCGGAATCCACACTGACTTTCAGGCAGGAGTCCTTGGTCAAGGTGGACCGTGAGGCGGTTGAGCAGGATTCTGGCAAGGATCTTTCCTGCGATAGATAGCAGGGATATGCCTCTGTGGTTGTCACAAGCCTGTCTACTTCCTTTTTGCTTATAAAGATGTATGATGGAGGCATCTTTGAAGTCCAGCGGGATCGTCTCTTGCTGCCACATCAAGAGAAATAGATGGTGGAGCCTTTCAGTCAGGGCTGTTCCTCCCTCCTTGTATACCTCAGCTGGTATGGCGTCAGAACCAGCTGCTTTGCCACTGGAGAGAAGATAAATTGCTTACGGGGTCTCGAGCAAGGTTGGGGGGTCATCCAGTGCTTTGTTTGTGGGCACTTGGGGAAGACGATTAATGGCTTCTTCGTTGATTGTCGAAGGGCGATTTAGGACGCTTTCGAAATGTTCGGCCCAACTCTTCAAGATCTTCTCTTTGTCTGTGATGAGATTGTTACCGTCTGCGCTGAGGAGGGGGTTTGATCCCGAGGGCGTGGGGCCATACACTTCTTTAAAAGCGTTGTAGAAGTTTTTATAGTCACGCTTGTCTGCATAGCCTTGGATCTCGTCGGCTTTGTTGCTTAGCCAATCGTCCTGCATCTGACGGAGCTTTTGATGTACAGTCATGCGTATGTTGTTGAGTGCATCTCTCCTTGCCGTGGACCTGGGATTATTGAGGTAAGCTTGGTGTAGGAGGTGTTTCTCATCCAATAACTGCTTGATGTCTTCGCAGTTCTCATCGAACCAGTCCTTATGTTTCCTGGCCTGGTGCCCCAGAGTCTCTGAAGCTGTAGTGTAAATCAGTTCTCTGAGTGACGCCCAGTCTGCCTCCACGTTCTGGTTGCCTGGAGAGGTGGATTTCAAGCGCTCTTCCAGAGCACCCACAAAGGACTGCTTGCAGCTGGCGGTCATTAGTTTGGCAACATTTAGTCGCTTGGGGGCCTTCTTCCCTTGCGGGCACCGTTTCGGCTGAATGCGGATGTTGAGCTTGGTGATTATGAGGCGGTGGTCTGTCCAGCATTCAGCGCCACACATGGACTTGGTCACTCGTACATCCTGCCTGTCCCTCTTCCTCACGATGGCGTAGTCAATAAGATGCCAGTGCTTCGAGCGGGGGTGCATCCATGACGTCCGGTTACGGGTTGGGAGGCGGAAGATCGTGTTGGTGACCAGCAGTTCATGTTCAGCGCAGGTCTGGAGTAAAACAAGACCGTTGCTGTTGCAGTGACCCACTTCATGATGACCAAGGACTCCTTCCCAGGCAACGTTGTCCTTGCCAACTCTTGCGTTGAAGTCGCCTAGCAAGATGAGTTTGTCCACATTTGGAACGTCGGCAATGACAGTGTGAAGTTCTTCATAAAACTTTGCCTTCACTTCATCTGTATTGGTCATGGTTGGAGCGTAGGCACTGATGATGGTGAGGTGTTTCTTTCCAGCCAGTGGGATTTTCATGGTCATGAGCCTGTCGTTCACTCCCTTGGGAAGTCCAGCCAGCTTTCCGACAAGAGTTGTCTTATCCGCAAACCCAACGCCTGCTTCACGCCTCTCCTCGCTTGGTCTGCCACTCCAGTAAAATGTGTAGCCAGATCCTCTTTCACAGAGCTCTCCTTCTCCCGCGAGCCTGGTCTCGCCCAGGGCTGCGACGTCGATGCCGTATCTAGCGAGTTCTTTTCCAATCAGGGCTGTTCTCCTCTGGGGTCTGTCCGCATCGTCCCTGTCCATGAGTGTGTGCACATTCCATGCGCCCTATATAAGAGGAACTATCCTCGTTTGCTTTTTTTGGTTTCGACCGCTGGTATAGGGTCCCCACCAGCCGCGGTGTGCTGGCTAGGGTAGGCTGGAGCAGGCAATGTTTAGGGCACCTTTTCTAGCCCCTTCCTCATGTCATGGAGGTGAGCAGTGCATTCCTGAAGAGGGCTGCTCAGTCGCCCAGGGGGCTGCCGGACTCCACCGCTGCTCCGTGTCAGCGAAGAACGACCCAATGCCCTGGGCCGCCTGTGTGCAGGGTTGCGGCTACGGCTCCCAGTGTACCCACACCTGCCGCTTCGTCGCTTGCCTGTCGCCAGAGGACTTGTCGGTGACTGATGGGATGGGATGGATGACAAAAGTGACTTGCGCGATGACTTGAATTTAAGTCAGAAAGAGTTGCGCAGTTCGTCGATCTCACTCTCTCGCCCGAGACCATCTTGATCCAGCGGCAGGCAGGACAAAGTCGAGACGGCTGGTGATGGAGACGGGTGCAGTGGATGGCCATGATGTCCTGTGTGTCTTGTCATGCCCTAAACATTCCCAATTAAACTAAACATTTCAAAGCATGGTTATTCTGTATATTAGTAGTCTTATGTTTGAGGTAATAATGTCAAGTGTCAGATTCAAAATCATATCGTGTAGGATTATAACTTCATGGGTAGGATAGTTGACGTCATATTTCAAGATTGCAAACATGGAAGAGGAAAGGGTTCTTTGTGATTTAGTGTTCAGATAGCCATTACTTGTATGGTGAAGTGTTGTTTGTGACGTAGTTCTCAGATAGCCATGACTTGTGTGGTGAAGTGTTCTTTGTGACGTAAATCTCAGATAGCCATGACTTGTGTGGTGAAGTGTTCTTTGTGACGTAGCTCTCAGATAGCCATGACTTGTATGCCGAAGTGTTCTTTGTGACGTAGTTCTAGGATAGCCATGACTTGTATGCCGAAGTGTTCTTTGTGACGTAGCTCTCAGATAGCCATGACTTGTATGTCGAAGTGTTCTTTGTGACGTAGTTCTCAGATAGCCATGACTTGTATGGTGAAATGTTCTTTGTGACGTAGTTCTCAGATAGCCATGACTTGTATGGTGAAGTGTTCTTTGTGACGTAGTTCTCAGATAGCCATGAATTGTATGGTGAAGTGTTCTTTAAGATGTAATTCTCAGATAGCCATGACTTGTATGTCGAAGTGTTCTTTGTGACGTAGTTCTCAGATAGCCATGACTTGTATGGTGAAGTGTTCTATGTGACGTAGTTCTCAGATAGCCATGACTTGCATGGTGAAGTGATCTTTGTGACGTAGTTCTCAGATAGCCATGACTTGTATGGTGAAGTGTTCTTTGTGACGTAGTTCTAGGATAGCCATGACTTGTATGGTGAAGTGTTCTTTGTGACGTAGTTCTAGGAATACAATGACTTGTATGGTGAAGTGTTCTTTGTGACGTAGTTCTAGGATAGCCATGACTTGTATGGTGAAATCTCCTTTGTGACGTAGTTCTCAGATAGCCATGACTTGTATGGTGAAGTGTTCTTTGTGACGTAGTTCTCAGATAGCCATGAATTGTATGGTGAAGTGTTCTTTAAGATGTAATTCTCAGATAGCCATGACTTGTATGTCGAAGTGTTCTTTGTGACGTAGTTCTCAGATAGCCATGACTTGTATGGTGAAGTGTTCTATGTGACGTAGTTCTCAGATAGCCATGACTTGCATGGTGAAGTGATCTTTGTGACGTAGTTCTCAGATAGCCATGACTTGTATGGTGAAGTGTTCTTTGTGACGTAGTTCTAGGATAGCCATGACTTGTATGGTGAAGTGTTCTTTGTGACGTAGTTCTAGGAATACAATGACTTGTATGGTGAAGTGTTCTTTGTGACGTAGTTCTAGGATAGCCATGACTTGTATGGTGAAATCTCCTTTGTGACGTAGTTCTCAGATAGCCATGACTTGTATGGTGAAGTGTTCTTTGTGACGTAGTTCTCAGATAGCCATGAATTGTATGGTGAAGTGTTCTTTGTGACGTAGTTCTAGGGTAGCCATGACTTGTATGGTGAAAAGTCTTGTTTGTGACGTAGTTCTCATATAACGATGACTTATATGGTGAAATCTCCTTTGTGACGTAGTTCTCAGATAGCCATGACTTGTATGGTGAAGTCTAGTTTGTATCGTGAAGTATACTTTGTGACGTAATATGATGAATTATACTTAGTGGCGTAATTCTCATAACAGTGACTTGTATGGTGAAGTCGACAGCAGAAACGTTGGCTTGACAACATAAAGGATTGACATGGACGAGATTGAATGAATTATTGGCCGCCGCTAAAGATAGACAAATGTGGAGATCGTTGTCTGTTGTGTCCATGCACCTTCCCCTACACTCCCTCCCCACCCCGACCGCAATGGTCACGGGACTTATAATGATGATTTTCAAATGACATTGTTTTAGATGCCATTGTCTTGAGTTATTGTCTTGGATTTCATGCATTGCCTTGTGTGTTATTGTTTTGCGGGTAACTCGCTTGGATGCCAACTGTCTTATTATAATGTCTTTATAAAACTTTATGTTAAAAGACATATCTTACCATGGTAAAAAAGTCGATGAAATGAAATGTGCTGGGGGAATGTGTTATGGGGGAATGTTTTCTGGGGGAATGTGTTCTGGGGGAATGTGTTCCGGGGGAATGTGTTCCGGGGGAATGTGTTCCGGGGGAATGTGTTCCGGGGGAATGTGTTGTCCTGGGATGAGATTCAATGTCCCTGATTTGGGATAAAATGTTCTGGTGGGATTAATTTTTCTGAGATGGGAATGCCATATCCTTTACCGAAGGGTATAAACATAGTTTTCTTCTAAAGATTATAGTCAAGTACCAATATATTTACAGCTAGTACAATTACAGACGGAGTTACGCGTTTATAAATCCTTTATATTAACTCGTGGTGTCTGGTTGATTGCTTGCTTGATTGTCTGTCGCCAAAACTTTGGATCGATTTTAACCCATTTCCTCGTAAGCTAGTGATCTGAAATTTTGCAGGCAGACTCGTGCCGATGATAAAACGATGTATCAAAATTTCAGATCGATCGCATGTACCGTAATTAAATGATTGAATTTTTAGATTATTTTATTTATCTCTATGTATCATGTTATTTTTTGAGATAGTGTCGCGGTGCGTATTATATTGAACAACCCTTCCCGTCGCGCAAGAAGGTGCGTATTTTATAGACAACAATTTTTATAAACATATTCCTGATCGCTTCGCATTATATTAAACACTAGGTTGTGCTGCGGCGCCGTGGCGCCTGCGGCGGCCACTTTTTTAGGGCGCCTACGGCGCCCACCTTTTTCAAAAGCCCAACTAACTTGTCCTTGTTTGATAAATCCAAAATATTAGTCTTTCTGAAATGTACACAAAGTATTTTATAATAGGGGTTGTAGGACGCCAAATCCGCCCACTTTTTGTCTGTCAAAAGCCCAAGTAACTTATCCTTGTTTGATAAATACGAAATATTAAAATTCCTGGAATGTACACAAAGTATGTTATAATTAACCATCATCAAATCCTCTTTTTACATTGTTCCCTTTTCCAAAATTAAAATATGAGCTAAAACAATGCTGTCATATAATATTTACTAGTTTGTGCTGCGGCGCCGTGGCGCCTGCGGCGCCCCCATTTTTTTATGGGCGCCTTCGGCGCCCACCTTTTTCAAAAGCCCAACTAACTTGTATGATAAATACTTAATATTAAAATTTCTTAAATTTCCACAAAGTATTTTATAATAGTTTTTTTTAAATTTTATTTTTATGTTAAAAGCCCAAGTAACTTATCCTTGTATGATAAATACGAAATATTCCTAAAATGTTTACAAAGTATGTATGTAATATAGGTATTACTGCGGCGCAAACTTGACCTTGTATGATAGCTACGTAATATTAAACTACCTTAAATGTACACAAAATAATTTTAAATTTAGGTTGTAGGGCGCAGTGGCGTCACTAGGGGGGGCGGGGGGGGGGCGGGCCGCCCCGGGTGACACCCATCAGGGGGTGACACCCGAGCCTAAAAATGTACTGTGTACGAAAACAAAAGATGACACATTTTTAATCTAGAAAGAAATAATTAAGAAATACAATGAAAAACGTTAAATGCCAAAATTCTTATTAAAAAAAATATCAGTTAACTTGCAATAATAAAACAGTCCCAACACACGAACAACATTAAAACACATTAGGAAAAAAAAAGAAAAGAAATAGTCGCAGCTTAGAGATCTTTGAAAAAGGCTGGAATGAAAGAGGCAGTGTCTTCTGTTTTAAAAGATATAAAGCCATTTGGGCTGGGACACACCGACAGCATGAACGAATCCCACCTCACGACTCCCTCCACCACAGTGGGGTGGGGGGGAATACGATATTTATAACAAAGAAAAAAAAATCAAATGATGGGTTTTCTATGTTGATGTTTTTCTTGAGGAAAATTATGATTTCAATGTCTTTGAGTTAATGTTTTTAATATATATATTTATTAAAGGTGTGAAAGCATAGATATGCATGTTTATATACAGATAGTCCTCCGGTTACGAAGGTTCCATCCCGACTTACGCCATTTAGTGCTTACGAACGCGCCCCCATAAAGAATAGTATTACGCGTTATTCCGTATTTTAAAAAAAAATTCATGAGGTAACGAATTCTTTTCTCTAATTGAAATAACAAAAATTATTGAAAAATATGTATGATTATTATTTCAACCTACAACTTTCGTTTGCAAATTTTTCAAATGGCGAAGTTTTCAATCAAGTCAATAAAGCTGAGTAAGCTTACAAGTTCCTTTTCAATGCTCATTAGAGAGAGCATATTCAGCCTTTTTCGTCCCATGCAAATTCTGACTCATTATATATTCTTTTCAACTTTGAAAAGGATCGCTCTCAGCTGCAGTTTGATTTCATCATTGAAAGATAGATGCGAAGTGCGATGTGTACATTTGTAAAGGACTGTGTGAAATATAGCTCATTCAAAAGCAGCAAAATTTTTAGCTCTGTGCAATTTTTTTGAGTTTCGCTTTGTGCTAATTCCTTTTCCTTACCCTGAGCCTGGGGCTGGACAATAACTTTTTTAAGAGTTCTGAAAATTGGACTAATTCTGAAGGTAAGCAGTCTTCGAAATCACTCATGAACCTACATGTGGAAGAAAATCAGAAGCCCCGAGCCTAGTGCTCTTTATGGGTCTTCCCGGAAGACCCCCTTAGCCATCTGGCCACCAAAGGGACGTAACAGCTGAGGGAACAAAAAAAAAGCGGTCGCTTCTGAAGCAGACACCTGGGCATCCAGGACATACAGTCGAAGATTCCTCCCACTAAGTTGCCCTCATAAGGAGGTGGTGGAATTTCCTACTACGACCCGCTACCACTTTGGCGCCATCCCGGCAAAGCATACTGGTCTCCATGGTTAGGACCGCCGCAGACCGGGGGATCATCAAAGACCTACATAGGGTGCAACCCCCACTGGAAGGTTTCCTCAGAGCTGGCGTCCAATGCGTTCTTCGTGGCACTTTTTGCTAATCCGTACTGGCACTCCTGGCCCTAAACCGGCACCGCTCGATGGCGTTGCTAGTAAATTGAGGGTGACGAAACGGTTGCTTCGGATTTACCCGACCCCTTCTTCGAAATCACTTGAATATTCTTCCATTAACTTGGCTGCTGCCCATCCGGTGGCGAAAGTGCTGAGCTCAGTTAGGTTTGTAAGAAAGCCAAATTTCTCATGGATGTATTTATATGCACCTAACCAATGTTGTAGGGCTTACGAAAGTTTGTCAATGATTACCAGAAATACTTCAATCTTGAATTTTTTTCCCCAGGAGAATACGGTTTTGTTGATGTCCCTTTATCAAATTGACGCTTTCTTTTTTGTTTGATAGTATTGAAGATTGTTTACACTGTTTTTACCACGGACTTTTCCGTTCCTTTGTCTTCATAGGAATAAAATTAAGAATGCTATTTTTTAAACAAACTCAATGAGAGACTTCCTTTCTAAAATTGTTTCCCAAATTTCTAGTAAAATAGCGACTTCAATTTGTTGTTCAATTTCCTTTAGAAATCCTTCTTCTTCAAGTCGGCAGTCACGTGGCTGATTTTCGTTTGTTGCTAATTCTTCTAGTGCTGCGATATTCTCATGGTATGAGCTATTAACAGACCTTACAGCATCATGTCAGGCTGAACATCTTGTGTCAGACAAGGCTTTGTTAGCATGTATCAATTTCATATGTTTTTGAAGTACCTGTCAACGATGAGTAGATGCAAAAAGTCGGGTATAAAGATTTTGCAGAAGACAAAAAAATCTGACCGCAGTAGGACAACCTGCTGCTCTTTTCCCAACCAAATTAAAGGAATGAGCTGCATGTGCACGGCACATAATGAGCTACAATGCACTTCTCACGAAGAATAGCCTGGTTTCCGTTATACTTCCTACTCATTTGCAGCATTGCCGTATGACTCTCCAAGGCATTTTCAGGGATTCGTACAAACATAATGGCCTGCATCTTTATTATACACTATAATTCATAAAAAGTTTGAGGGCCCTTAAATTATTGGGGACTTTAGCCCGTTCAGCACCCCCCCCCTTTTAATCCGCCATAGGGGGGCACGCATCTGTGACGATGTGGTACGAGGAGGGGGGTGTTTAAGAAATGTGACGTCACATCAAAAACGCGAAACTTTAAATAAAAGTTCCACTTAAATATTTGATTGTTTACCATTTATTTAATTACATTTTCAATGACTTCACGCGTGTTACGATATTACAGTGCAGACTTACCCTAAATACATATTTAAATGACAAAAAATAATTTGCAACATGCTAATTTTTATTGAGAGAATACGGCCTTTGGGGAGGGGTGTCAAAGCTTTGTGACGTCATATCGTAAAAAAGGGGTGGGGTCTAAGTTTTTGTGACAAAGTATGACGCTGGGGGAGGGTGGGGTAAAAATCGGCAACCTCGCGTGACGTCATTTATGGACGACCCCTTCAGTCGTGAAGGGGTGACACCATAAGCTACCGCCCCGGGTGACACCAACCCTAGTGACGCCTCTGGTAGGGCGCCTACTTTGGGGGGGGGGTCAAAAGCCCAAGTAACTTATCCTTGTATGATAAACACGAAATATTCCTGAAAATTAAACAAAGAATTTATATACTAATTTTTACAGTGCTAATCACCACACTAATTTTAGAAAGCAGCGCACCAAATTACTGCATCAAAAAATAACTATTTGAGTCAATCAGCACTGCTTACAACGCAAAATCTTTAAAAAGCAGAGTGATTTCCCTTAACGTTAGGCGGCAGTGACAAATGAGCGTAAATATATATATATTTACAGCGCATCTTTAATTTGTAGTTAATTTGCACACCTTTTGATGCACTCTTTGTATTAAATATAAGATCAATCAATGACGTTCATTTTATATTTTTTTACAGTGCTAATCACCACACGTTTTTTTAACTGCTATAGACTGTTGTACATCGTTCCTCAGCGTTCCACATCCAATGAGTGAGTGACTTTGACTATTATATTACTAGGTTGTGCTGCGGCGCAGGCCGCTTTTTTAAAGGCGCCTACGGCGCCCACCTTTTTCAAAAGCCCAGCTAACTTGCCTTGTATGATAAATACTTAATATTAAACTTCCTGAAAGGTACACAAAGTATTTTATAATAGGTTCTGTAGGGCGCCTACGGCGCCCACTTCTTTTGTTGTCAAAAGCCCAAGTAACTTATCCTTGTTTGATAAATACGAAATATTAAATTTCCTGAAATGTACACAAAGTATTTTATGATTAACAATTCTCAAATCCTCTTTTTACATCGTTCCCTTTTCCAAAATTAAAATATGAGCTAAAACAATGACGCAATATAATATCTTTTTACGGCGAGAAATGTTAGATAGCAGCGCACCAAATTACTGCACCAAAAATAACTCTTATCGAACGGCCGCATTAAATTGTTCAATTATTATTAATAATAGTGTGGAGGGTGTTTAATGTTAATCTGGAAACCAAAATGATTATCAAATTTATATTAAAAAAAAGCAGAGTGATGTCCCTCAGCGTTCCGCTACATAATTGAGCGTAAATATATATATAGGGGTTGTAAGGCGCCTACGGCGCCCACTCTTTTTTTTGTTGTCAAAAGCCCAAATAACTTATCCTTGTTTCATGAACACGAAATATTAAACTTCATGAAATGTATACAAAATATTTTCTTATATTATACATTTTGATTTTTGGCGCTTCATCACCTGCCTCAGTGGCGCGTGCAGATTCCCGTGCTTCGACATCTCTAATAGATTTAAAAGTCTGGGCCAAACGATTGTGTTGACGACAAAATCGATCGATTTGATCTAGTATTTCCCGCTTTCAGTTCTCAGCGTAGTGTCCTTCTCTTACGTCTGTAGCCTGGATACTGTCGACAACATAGAGCTGGGCAAATTGTGGTGCTTGGGCATTGACTGGCTGTAGATGTGACGTACGATGGTACGTTTGACCGTGAATCTTGAATATGTACGGGCCTCTCCCTGGTAAGTCCATGATATTAGCACCCAATGAGGCAAACGAAATTGCGCTGTTATACGATCGGATGTTGTCACGAAAATGTTTGAAATTGGGATGATTAGGTTCTGATAAAAGTTGTCTAAGGAAATCGGGATACTCAACGACGTCTCCATTGATGTCTTGCGGCTTAGGTAGCATAACATTTCCTTTGCGACAGCACGACGTGAATAGGCCATCTGATGGACGCTCACCCTCAAAATGCTTCGTCCCACAATACTGACAATTTAGAGATTGCCCACCAAACTGTCCACAATCATGTTGAACAGTGTTGCTAACGTTGAAGTTGATTGCTTCCCGACGAAGAGCATCATTCGAACGCTCTCTATGTTGTTGCTGATAGGCAGCTTTGGCAAGTCGATGCTGTCACGAACATGTTTAAAATTGGGATGATTAGATTGTGATAAAAGTTGTCAAATAAACGCCGGATACTCAAAAATTAAATTTTAGTTAATTAGAAATACCGGTAGTTATTATTTACAAAATTTCCTTATACACAACATTTCGTGTAAAGAAACGATCATCATTGAGTAGTTGACCTTGATGTGGGTTTGACTCTATGTTGATCTTTACTTGAGCAGAATTTCGAGAACGGGATAAGGCCACATAAAGTTGGCCATGCGAGAACACCGATGTTCGAAGACTTATTCCAACGTGATCATAAGACTGGCCCTGGCTTTTGTTGATTGTAATTGCGTATGCCGGAATGATAGGCAATTGTCGACGACGCAAGATGAATGGCAATGTAGTCTCAGTTGGCGCGAGATCAATCCTCGGAATAAGCACAATGTCTCCTTTGCAGCATTCCGAAATGATTTTCGCTTTGACAAATTTGCTTGAGAGCTCTTCAACAATCAGTCGAGTTCCGTTACACATACCCTTCTTTGGGTTGAGATTGCGAAGAAGCATCACAATAACGCCTTTTTTAAGCATTAGAGCATGTGGTGGCATCCCTGATGGATTCTGCTCGTTCAAGAACTCGATGGGGAAATTTAAGTAGTCATTGGGATCTTCAGAATCGATAGAGTCAGCACTATAGTAGATCATTGGCTCGCCGTGCATTGCATCGATGATCTTCCGGTTCATTTCCAACGTCTGTGCGTTAGTAGGCGCAACAATGACTCTCTTTGATAATTCTTCGACCGAAAGGCTCTCAATATTGACAAAGATTGTCCCAATTAATTTGTCTGTTGTCACCATGCTCGCAGGTATCTGAATCGCACCCTCTTCGTAAATTCCGTCTACTTGAGGCAATCTACCAGAACCGACATCTAAAAGCCATGCATTGTGCTCATTTTGACCCTCACTTCGCATGTTTGTAGACAGAGGAAGATGTTGAAATTTGCACCAAAGATTACTCGACTTAATGCAGCACTCGATGATCTCCGTTCTTGTACCTCGAGGAACGACAGGGAGAGTCTGTCGAAAATCACCGCCCAGTACCAACACTTTTCCACCAAAACTTTGTTCCTTGCTCATTATCTCGCGGAGTAGCTTGTCGATGCATCTTAGACCGTTCTTAGGAAGCATAGTTATTTCATCGATGACAATCAGAGCGGCCTCACGTAGCGCAGCAGCTTCCGGGGAGTTCAAGCGCATGGATGAAACGGAGGTATCGAGCAACGGGACTGGTATTTTGAATCCACTGTGGACAGTCCTTCCACCCTTCAAAAGCGTACCAGCGATACCAGTTGTTGCGAATGGCAGCACGACTTGACCTTTTCCTCGGAAGTAAGACATTAAAGTGTTGTAAAGAAAAGTCTTTCCAGAGCCTCCTGGACCGTCGACATAAAAGAGTGTGCAATTGGCGTGTAGATTCTCCACTGCAACCTTGACTTTGACAAAAGCCGACAGTTGAGATTCATTGAGCATTGCTATTTGTGCCTCTGCCACTCTGACCTCTTCCTCCTGATTAAATATGAGCTCATTGTTAGCAGAGTCTCCAATAGGCGTAGGAAGACCAATTGCATGGCAACTCAAACCATGTTGAAGGAGAATTTTATTGACTTCGTGAAGAGCTTTGTTCAACGCAATCTCATCAGTGTTCTGTCTCACGTAATCAAGCGTTAAATTGGAGAGGTGATCAGCCCATAGTTTGACTGGTTGTGCTGGTCGACAAAATACGATAATGTAAGAGAACATTTCTCGTAACTGCTTTGGCATAAGATATGTTCCAGCATCGGTCATGCATCTATCCCACTCTTCGTCACTTTCTAACAGTCCACGTGCGATTGCTGCTGCCTTGAAGGTCTCGCAGAGAATGCCGTCTACTGTGCGTAATGATTCGAAGCTGGTGGCACCGGGCACATGAAGCAGAAGAATGCGGAGATAGAAGCGTTCCTCATCCTTCATTCCTACTGTATACATGCGTGCGACGATTTTATTGCCTCCTCTTGATCTCTCCTTCCACTCTCCTTTAACATAAACAAAGTGATAAGGGATATCGGTGTATATGTACTGGCGAGCAGCTACGTTGTTGACGTTGAGCTGAAAAAAACTCTCGAGTTTGGTATTGCCAGTTTGTGCAGCTAATAACGCTTCCTCCTCGCGTCCTTCTTCAAAAATTATGCTTTGTTGATTAGGCAGGTGAACTGGTAGACGCATGACATTGTGAGAGCGGTCGTGCATTTTCGACTCACGGAGACGCCACATCGCCTCTGGCGCACTCACATATCGGCAGTCAATGTAGTTGTTGATCTCATTGTTTCGCAATTCATTCTGCCCAGCTGAGTTGATGACGATGTTGGCACAATCATAGCCTTTGAATATGTATTTATATATGTACTTCACGAATAACAATGAACTACATGCTTCCACATTGATATGGGCGTTGTATTTGTATGTAAGATATGGATTGTACGGCACCACGAAGCGATTATCCATTAGAGCTCCCCGCACCATAATTTGCGTGTCACGACGTCGTCGATATAATGGGTAGCCACTTACATTTGGAATCGTCTGCTCATTGAACTCCTTCGGAAACTGCTTTGAGCAATGCCCATCCTTCATGCAGGGTGCATTCTGGTGACATTCGCCGCAAGGACCATGCATGTTGCACTTTAGCACAATATCTCGCAGTTCTTGACACTCCTCTGATGGAATCTCAGCACAAATAAATTGGTCGATCCTCTCTGCAGTTGTGAACTTGAAATCTTCTTTCAGTGTCACCAAAATGTGCGCATGGGGGAGCCCTCGCTTCTGAAACTCAATATTGTAGACAAAGGCCTTTGTTTCACCAAAAATTCCCGCAGCATTGATGTCCTTATTGAGTGAGTCAAGTTTTAGCTTAAACACACGCGCTACTAAGTCAGGTCGATCTGAGGTCTGTTCTCCGGGTCTTAAGTTGCTGGTGATCTCGGACCAACTTGGATTTGCCGTAAATGTGACGAATAGATCAGGGGCACCGTGTTTAGCAAATATACTAATTGCATCGCAGCATATCTGGCGCATGTTTCGTGGAGATCCTTCGAAAGATGACGGAAGTATGACAGATACACCCGATGCCATGTTGCGATTCTCAGCCATGTTGGCCATATGATCGGCGAGACCCTGATATTGTTCCGCCCTTAAACGTTTTTGATTCTGGCGAATGTAGTTCAGATTGTTGGCTTCCACCTGCAGATAGGAATCCACCAGCCACTGCTGCGTAAGCTTTCCGGCACTCATGATAGGATTGAAGTCATCTCGGATGGCTGTCATGGCGGCTTTGAACTGAAGCATGCTGATCTTGTTACGGATGCGATTCTTACTTACACCTGGGTAGGCTTCGCACTCCCAATTCGGCTGCCAACCTGCTTCACCATAAGGAAATAATAATGCGTAGGTCATCGGATCCATGTTGGGACTTAAAATACTCAAGTTCACGAACTGCTTACCGGGATCATCTGGATTGATTGGATAGACCTGGATGTCACGTTTGAAAGGTGGCTCACCGTCGTCGTTGACAAACACCATAGCAATTTCGTTTGAGGTGGGTAAGTTGTATCGATGTTTGTTTGATCGCCGATCGCTTTTGAAAATCAACTTAATTTTTGGCGCTTCATCACCTGCCTCAGCGGCGCGTGCAGCTTCTTGCGCTTCGACTTCTCTAATAAGTTGATAAGTCTGAGCCAAACGATTGTGTTGACGAAAAAAGCGATGATTTGATCCAGTATTTCACGCTTGCAGTTCTCATTAGCGTAGTGTCCTTCTCTTACGTCTGTAGCCCTGGGTACTGTCGACAACATAGAGCTGGGCAAATTGCGGTGCTTGGGCATTGACTGGCTGTAGATGTGACGTACGATGGTACGTTTGTCCGTGAATCTTGAATATGTACGGGCCTCTCCCTGGTAAGTCCATGATATTAGCACCCAATGAGGCAAACGAAATTGCGCTGTTATACGATCGGATGTTGTCACGAAAATGTTTGAAATTGGGATGATTAGGTTCTGATAAAAGTTGTCTAAGGAAATCGGGATACTCAACGACGTCTCCATTGATGTCTTGCGGCTTAGGTAGCATAACCTTTCCTTTGCGACAGCACGACGTGAATAGGCCATCTGATGGACGCTCACCCATCAAAATGCTTCGCCCCACAATACTGACAATTTAGAGATTGCCCACCAAACTGTCCACAATCATGTTGAACAGTGTTGCTAACGTTGAAATTGATTGCTTCCCGACGAAGAGCCTCATTCAGACGCTCTCTATGTTGTTGCTGAGAGGCAGCGTTGGCCGCTCGATAGGCTTGAAGCTGAGCTGAAGACATGTGTGAAACGCGTTGATGTTGAGATGCAGCGTTGGCCGCTCGATAGGCTTGAAGCTGAGCTGAAGACATGTGTGAAACGCGTTGATGTTCAGATGCAGCTTTGGCCACTCGATGAGCTTGTAACAATGCAGGGGACAGGCTTCTCAGGCGTGTCTTTTGCGACTTATTATTTTTTGCGCGAATTTCTTCAACAGATTCGGGCTTTTGCTTTGCACGCCATCTATCTTTACGTTCCTTAGCTTTACGTCGTTTTCTGGTGACAGGGTCTTCATCCACCTCCATCATAATCTGTTTTAAACAAATTGCTTCATAATTATATCTATCAACGATACATTTCTCCATAACATCTCACAAATTGATGACTGTTCGTCCCCAATAGCAAAGATAAAACTACAAATGATAAGCAAATGATTAATACCCACTTGAACACCATGCTTCCAGAATAAATTAATTATATAATCTAATGTACAAAAAGTATTTTATTTATTAGGATTAATAAACACAAAATGTTGTCTACTTCAACACAATAGCAACGATAAAAATAAAGCTACAAATGATAAGCATATGATTAATACCCACTTGAACACTGCAAATTCTACCACGCAATCGTTAAGAATAACGTAATTGTCTAATCTAATGTACACAAAATGGTGTCTATGTTGTCTACATCAACACACATTCTGACGTCACAGGTGCGTGTGTTGTTTCGGTAATTGGCGTTCTATTTTATTTATAAATCATTTTGCGCACCGATGCACACCTTGTATTTTAAAATATAAGATCAAGCAATGACGTCATATTAAATATTTTTACAGCGCTAATCACGACACGATTTTTTAAAACTGCTATAGACTGTTGTACATCGTTCCTCAGCGTTCCACATCCAATGAGTGACTTGGGCTTTTATATATATTATTTATGATTTACGACACAACTACAATTGTGTATTTTTGGATGGTCTCGCGCTGCGTATTATAATGAACATTCTTTGAGTTACTTCTCGTACATAAAGGATTTATAGTCAAAAACTTGGTTTTTTACGGGTTTTTTTAAATTTAAGAATTTATTTTATTTAAAACGTATCAAATTTCTAATCAATTATTCATCTTTTTCATTTATTTATGTGATTTCTGCATGTAATTTGTAAAGTCATTAACATATTTTAAAACTTTATCCAGGTTCAACAATGAGTAGCTCGAGGCTATCATATTTAGCCAATAATAATAACCAAGATTCCCCTGACATGATCAGTTCTGCTCAGAAAAATAACCCAAACAACCCTTTCTGTCTCTGGCATAAACTTATTTACTATCATATTTACTATCATATTTACTATCATATTTACTATCATATTTACTATCATATTTACTATCATATTTACTATCATATTTACTATAATATTTACTATCATATTTACTATCATATTTACTATCATATTTACTATCATATTTACTATCAAGCATTTTTTTTTAATGGAAAAAAATATATTAATTTTTTTCATTTGATAAACATTGAAATAGTCAAATAGCACATGGATAAACAAAAGAGTCTATTGATTTTGATAATTGTTTTGACGAACGGTAAGAGAGTTTGGCCATGGCTGTGTCTGGAACTTGAAGTTATGGGAGAGCTTTGCAACTCGTGCAAATAAAAGAACATTCTACGTTAACATGTTATTGGAGTTTTATTTTATTTCCCACTATAAATTATGCAACATTAACAACAAACGTATCTAACAAACACAAAATTTACTGTATACCATATACCTACCACAGACATAATGTACTGTATACCATATACCTACCACAGACATAATGTACTGTATACCATATACCTACCACAGACATAATGTACTGTATACCATATACCTACCACAGACATAATGTACTGTATACCATATACCTACCACAGACATAATGTACTGTATACCATATACCTACCACAGACATAATGTACTGTATACCATATACCTACCACAGACACAATGTACTGTATACCATATACCTACCACAGACATAATGTACTGTATACCATATACCTACCACAGACATAATGTACTGTATACCATATACCTACCACAGACACAATGTTCTGTATACCATATACCTACCACAGACATAATGTACTGTATACCATATACCTACCACAGACACAATGTACTGTATACCATATACCTACCACAGACACAATGTACTGTATACCATATACCTACCACAGACACAATGTACTGTATACCATATACCTACCACAGAACAATGTACTGTATACCATATACCTACCACAGACCCAATGTACTGTATACCATATGCCTACCACAGACATAATGTACTGTATACCATATACCTACCACAGACATAATGTACTGTATACCATATACCTACCACAGACATAATGTACTGTATACCATATACCTACCACAGACATAATGTACTGTATACCATATACCTACCACAGACATAATGTACTGTATACCATATACCTACCACAGACATAATGTACTGTATACCATATACCTACCACAGACATAATGTACTGTATACCATATACCTACCACAGACATAATGTACTGTATACCATATACCTACCACAGACACAATGTACTGTATACCATATACCTACCACAGACATAATGTACTGTATACCATATACCTACCACAGACATAATGTACTGTATACCATATACCTACCACAGACACAATGTACTGTATACCATATACCTACCACAGACATAATGTACTGTATACCATATACCTACCACAGACACAATGTACTGTATACCATATACCTACCACAGACACAATGTACTGTATACCATATACCTACCACAGACACAATGTACTGTATACCATATACCTACCACAGACATAATGTACTGTATACCATATACCTACCACAGACATAATGTACTGTATACCATATACCTACCACAGACATAATGTACTGTATACCATATACCTACCACAGACATAATGTACTGTATACCATATACCTACCACAGACACAATGTACTGTATACCATATACCTACCACAGACATAATGTACTGTATACCATATACCTACCACAGACACAATGTACTGTATACCATATACCTACCACAGACATAATGTACTGTATACCATATACCTACCACAGACATAATGTACTGTATACCATATACCTACCACAGACATAATGTACTGTATACCATATACCTACCACAGACATAATGTACTGTATACCATATACCTACCACAGACATAATGTACTGTATACCATATACCTACCACAGACATAATGTACTGTATACCATATACCTACCACAGACATAATGTACTGTATACCATATACCTACCACAGACACAATGTACTGTATACCATATACCTACCACAGACATAATGTACTGTATACCATATACCTACCACAGACATAATGTACTGTATACCATATACCTACCACAGACACAATGTACTGTATACCATATACCTACCACAG
This sequence comes from Ampullaceana balthica, assembly GCA_944989445.1. Taxonomy (NCBI): domain Eukaryota; kingdom Metazoa; phylum Mollusca; class Gastropoda; family Lymnaeidae; genus Ampullaceana; species Ampullaceana balthica. Next base: position 50,715 of record CALYLW010001523.1, on the reverse strand, counting down.
ACATAATGTACTGTATACCATATACCTACCACAGACACAATGTACTGTATACCATATACCTACCACAGACACAATGTACTGTATACCATATACCTACCACAGACACAATGTACTGTATACCATATACCTACCACAGACACAATGTACTGTATACCATATACCTACCACAGACACAATGTACTGTATACCATATACCTACCACAGACATAATGTACTGTATACCATATACCTACCACAGACATAATGTACTGTATACCATATACCTACCACAGACATAATGTACTGTATACCATATACCTACCACAGACATAATGTACTGTATACCATATACCTACCACAGACATAATGTACTGTATACCATATACCTACCACAGACATAATGTACTGTATACCATATACCTACCACAGACATAATGTACTGTATACCATATACCTACCACAGACATAATGTACTGTATACCATATACCTACCACAGACATAATGTACTGTATACCATATACCTACCACAGACACAATGTACTGTATACCATATACCTACCACAGACATAATGTACTGTATACCATATACCTACCACAGACATAATGTACTGTATACCATATACCTACCACAGACACAATGTACTGTATACCATATACCTACCACAGACATAATGTACTGTATACCATATACCTACCACAGACACAATGTACTGTATACCATATACCTACCACAGACACAATGTACTGTATACCATATACCTACCACAGACACAATGTACTGTATACCATATACCTACCACAGACATAATGTACTGTATACCATATACCTACCACAGACATAATGTACTGTATACCATATACCTACCACAGACATAATGTACTGTATACCATATACCTACCACAGACATAATGTACTGTATACCATATACCTACCACAGACACAATGTACTGTATACCATATACCTACCACAGACATAATGTACTGTATACCATATACCTACCACAGACACAATGTACTGTATACCATAACCTACCACAGACACAATGTACTGTATACCATATACCTACCACAGACATAATGTACTGTATACCATATACCTACCACAGACATAATGTACTGTATACCATATACCTACCACAGACATAATGTACTGTATACCATATACCTACCACAGACATAATGTACTGTATACCATATACCTACCACAGACACAATGTAGACATATACCACGAATAGTACTGTATACCATATACCTACCACAGACACAATGTACTGTATACCATATACCTACCACAGACACAATGTACTGTATACCATATACCTACCACAGAACAATGTACTGTATACCATATACCTACCACAGACACAATGTACTGTATACCATATACCTACCACAGACATAATGTACTGTATACCATATAGACATATAGCTCAGTGTGTTCCCATGTCAGTAGCTCAGTGTGTTCCCATGTCAATAGTTCAGTGTGTTCCCATGTCAATAGCTCAGTGTGTTCCCATGTCAGTAGCTCAGTGTGTTTCCATGTCAACAGCTCAGTGTGTTCCCATGTCAGTAGCTCAGTGTGTTCCCATGTCAATAGCTCAGTGTGTTCCCATGTAAGTAGCTCAATGTGTTCACATGTCAATAGCTCAGTGTGTTCCCATGTCAGTAGCTCAGTGTGTTCCCATGTCAATAGCTCAGTGTGTTCCCATGTCAATAGCTCAGTGTGTTTTCGCATGTCAATTGCTCAGTGTGTTCCCATGTCAATAGCTCAGTGTGTTCCCATGTCAATAGCTCAGTGTGTTCCCAAGTCAGTAGCTCAGTGTGTTCCCATGTCAATAGTTCAGTGTGTTCCCATGTCAGTAGCTCAGTGTGTTCCCATGTCAGTAGCTCAGTGTGTTCCCATGTCAATAGCTCAGTGTGTTCCCAAGTCAGTAACTCAGGGTGTTCCCAAGTCAGTAGCTCAGTGTGTTCCCATGTCAATAGTTCAGTGTGTTCCCATGTCAGTAGCTCAGTGTGTTCCCATGTCAATAGCTCAGTGTGTTCCCATGTCAATAGCTCAGTGTGTTCCCCAAGTCAGTAACTCAGTGTGTTCCCAAGTCAGTAGCTCAGTGTGTTCCCATGTCAATAGTTCAGTGTGTTCCCATGTCAATAGCTCAGTGTGTTCCCATGTCAGTAGCTCAGTGTGTTCCCATGTCAATAGCTCAGTGTGTTCCCATGTCAACAGCTCAGTGTGTTCCCATGTCAACAGCTCAGTGTGTTCCCATGTCAGTAGCTCAGTGTGTTTCCATGTCAACAGCTCAGTGTGTTCCCATGTCAGTAGCTCAGTGTGTTCCAATGTCAATAGCTCAGTGTGTTCCCATGTAAGTAGCTGTGTTTTCCCCTGTCAATAGCTCAGTGTGTTCCCATTTCAATAGCTCAGTGTGTTCCCATGTCAATAGCTCAGTGTGTTCCCATGTCAATAGCTCAGTGTGTTCCCATGTCAATAGCTCAGTGTGTTCCCAAGTCAGTAGCTCAGTGTGTTCCCATGTCAGTAGCTCAGTGTGTTCCCATGTCAATAGCTCAGTGTGTTCCCAAGTCAGTAGCTCAGTGTGTTCCCAAGTCAGTAGCTCAGTGTGTTCCCATGTCAATAGTTCACTGTGTTCCCATGTCAGTAGCTCAGTGTGTTCCCATGTCAATAGCTCAGTGTGTTCCCAAGTCAGTAACTCAGTGTGTTCCCAAGTCAGTAGCTCAGTGTGTTCCCATGTCAATAGTTCAGTGTGTTCCCATGTCGGTAGCTCAGTGTGTTCCCATGTCAGTAGCTCAGTGCAAAAAATTCTTGCAAAAAAAATTCTGCACCAAAAATACTCGTTTTGAACGTTTTTAAAGTTGCTCAATATAGAAATGAGATTTAAGTTTTCATTCTTTGTCTCTACATTTTCTGATTTTATAATTTGCGGTTTTCTGGAAAAAAGGACAATTACAAAAACTATAATACATGTAAAACCATCTGCATGTTAAAAGAAACCGTTCTGACAAATTGTGTCACCCGTACGTCATTTGGCTTTTCCGTGATTGTGTGACTGAGAGTCGAAAAGTGAAACAAACAAACACCAACTGAGTAACTCAGCTTCATGTAGGAGATTACTAGGCCTACGTTACTCTTGGTTCTTATATCCTCTAGTGTTTCAAGGTTTAGTTATTTAACTAATGGTGTTATAAAATTCTTGTAAGTTTTGAATATTCTCCAGTAATAAATCTGGCAGCTCTTTTTTAATTTGTTTTAGTTTATCAATGTTTTCTTTCGTAGATGTGTCCCATACAGAAGATGCATATTCTAGTAGAGGTCTCACCAAAGTGAGGTAGCTTTTTAGTTTTATATTCTTATTACATCTGTAAAAGTTTCTTCTAAGGGGTCGTCCATAAAGTACGTCACGCTGTTTTTGACAATTTACCCCCCCCCTGTCACAAATCTCGGACCCCCTACCCCTAAAGTACGTCACACTGTCGATCAAAATTTTTTTTATTAACAAAATAATTAAAATCTAATAGAAAACACCGTGACGTCACACATGGCCTGACACCACTGTCACTTTCTTACACCCACTCGTCTGGAGCGTGACGTACTTTATGGACGGCCCCTAAGGTTTTGTTTGAATTTTATTATAACTTCATTGGCATGGGGATTCCATGATAGTTTCTGTGCCACTGTCATTTGTCAATATGTGCCGCTGTCATTTGTCAATATGTGCCACTGTCATTTGTCAATCACCACATGAGGAGTCCATCTAGTCACTAATTTAATCTTGACCACCACATGAGGACTCCATCTAGTCACTAATTTAATCTTGACCACCACATGAGGAGTCCATCTAGTCACTAATTTAATCTTGACCACAACATGAGGAGTCCATCTAGTCACTAATTTAATCTTGACCACTGCATGAGGAGTCCATCTTGTCCCAAATTTAATCTTGACCACCACTTGATGAGTCTATTTGGTCCCAAATTTAATCTTGACCACTGCATGAGGAGTCCATCTAGTCCTAATTTAATCTTGACCACTGCATGAGGAGTCCATCTAGTCACTAATTTAATCTTGACCACCACTTGATGAGTCTATTTGGTCCCAAATTTAATCTTGACCACTGCATGAGGAGTCCATCTAGTCCTAATTTAATCTTGACCACTGCATGAGGAGTCCATCTAGTCACTAGTTTAATCTTGACCACCACTTGATGCGTCTATTTGGTCCCAAATTTAATCTTGACTCACATATGTTGAGTTTAATGACCATTAGTTGACCATTCATCAAATACTTGCTAAAGCAAACATAAACTTTCACACATTAAAAGAATCCTAAGCATTCTGAGGAAAAACATTTCATTTATTGCACTTATAGCATTCATGTGTATATTATATGCAAGCTTGAATTATTGGTTTAATGGTTTGCGCTATCAAGTGGGATGGTAATAAAACAATTCTGACACTTATGATTAAGGTTGGATAAAATTGTAATGTAAACATGAAAAATGCCAAGCTTTTTAATACCATAAATCTATTACTTATAAAAATTATTTATTTGTGTAACTAATAGGTGAACTACTAGCCACTTCATCCAGTTACTTCGACAAGATATTTATAACTTTCTTTCCTCAGGTCAAATACTTCAGTACCAAAGTAGTCAGTCCAATCTTAGAGTTACCCAGTCATTTAAAGATTAAGTGTCTCCCTCTATGACACAAAATGATAAGAATAACCCTTAGAAACATAACTGATAGTGTTTTTCATTTTAAAAGAAAAGTATTTTACTATTAGAAATATTTTATAAATACATTCATGATTGAATTTTTCAAAATGCTAGTCAAACACAGACACAAACACAGACTTGTATGGCAACAAGGCAACAACCTAATAAAAAACAAAGTATTTTGGTCAACCCCCCCCCCACCCATTAGCTCATTGTCAAACATGTGATAGTAAAATTGTACAAACTAAAAATACATATAGTGGCATTGCCTTAAAACTATTTGACAACCATCACATATAGCAAACTTGAGTGGCATGATATCATTAGAAAATGTCCATGTTAATGTAAGCTTGGGAAATGACAATACATCAAGATGGGATATTTATTATATGAAGATTCAATATAAGAACCACAGTAAAAACAAAGTAATGTTTAAAACAACCCTGTCCATATCTTTGTACACCATGTGGTTATTGTGGGACTATGAAGTGGAGAGTTCAATTAATATTTGTAATTAATAATTTAACTCCCAAGTTTAGTAAATATTTGTGTGTAATTGATTTCAAGAAGTGGATCAAACTGAAATAAAATTGTTACATGTTAAAAAGTGGCATTTTTATTTACAGTGTGATATTCATTTGAAATTGAAAGCTCTACAGGGATGTAAGTATTTCAACACTGAGGTAATCAAGATTTAAATAGTTGCTTCAAAATTTTTTTCAATGTTTCATTTTATTTTTTATGAATTTTTTTTTCTATTAAAGTGGAACCTCTTATAACGAGCATAATTTGTTCCAGAATCTTACTTGTTAAGCGAAACACTCATAAAACAATTTTCCCCATACAAATCAATGTAAAATACAATAATCATTCCATGCTGAGAAAATACTAATTTGTCAAAAAATGTTATTAACATTTATTCAAATACAATTATATGAATTATTATGGAGTGTAACAACTTGAAATACAATTTAGATTTGAAACAAAAAACGTAAATAATAATATGCATTTAAGACCAATAATTAATCCTTTTTAACTAGAAAACTGTCTAAAGACATTTCTTTTTGCAGATGCTTCAAAATTTGAAGAAAATGTGTCGTAACCATTTCGTAGACATTCTTGACACTCCCTTTGAAGCATCAATCTCCTTAACTTTGTTTTTCTTCTTGAGAATAGTGCAGATTGTTGATGTTGACAGATTATATGTGCGCGCTAGATTAGCCACGCTCACACTTTGTTCTCGCTTTTCAATGAATTAACGTTTCATTCCAACAGTAATTTTTTCTCTCTTATGATTGTCTTCTTGTTGTTTTTTCTCAAAGACATTTTAACACAGGTTATTACACTTTAGCACAGTTATTACACTTTAACACAGGTTATTACACTTTAGCACAGGTTATTACACTTTAGCACATGTTATTACACTTTAGCACAGGTTATTACACTTTAGCACAGGTTATTACACTTTAGCACAGGTTATTACACTTTAGCACAGGTTATTACACTTTAGCACAGGTTATTACACTTTAGCACAGGTTATTACACTTTAGCACATGTTATTACACTTTAGCACATGTTATTACACTTTAGCACAGGTTGTTACACTTTAGCACAGGTTATTAAACTTTAACACAGGTTATTACACTTTAGCACAGGTTATTACACTTTAGCACAGGTAATTACACTTTAGCACAGGTTATTACACTTTAGCACATGTTATTACACTTTAGCACAGGTTATTACACTTTAGCACAGGTTATTACACTTTAGCACAGGTTATTACACTTTAGCACAGGTTATTACACTTTAGCACAGGTTATTACACTTTAGCACATGTTATTACACTTTAGCACAGGTTATTACACTTCAGCACAGGTTATTACACTTCAGCACAGGTTATTACACTTTAGCACATGTAATTACACTTTGCACATAAAAAAAATATGAATACTGTCTGAATACAAAATTTGTAAAAACTGATGATCACACACGGAAACAATATGCTGACAGACCGAGTGCTAAACACAGACTAATGCATTGGCGCGGAAGTCCCTGCTCACAAATGAATTTCAGGAAAAAGGGGACTTCTCCTGTCTGCGTAACTCTTTATGCAAAATGTCAATCGTTAAGAGAGCAACTTTTTCACATTTTTTTTTGCTAGTTATGGGAATTACTCGTTATGAGAGGTGCTCGGTATGAGAGGTTCAACTGTATAGTATTTTAAAAGGTATTATATCAATACAACACACATTTAAAAACTCTAATAGAAAGAAAGACTTATTTGTTCATTTAGCAGCTAATCAAAAGATTTTAAACGATGTATATCTTGAAACTGAATCTTTGGATCAGAAAATGATTGAATGATTGATCAAAATACATGCCACCTCTTACCACCCAAGAGTCCCCTAATCTGATACCAAGGGGTCATCACTCACAATCTTTTAAATGTTTCAGTTTACATAAGAGTTATTTGCCCCTGATGTCAATTTAAGGTTGCATGTTACATAAAATCTTATTGAGTTGAAGTTGTTCTTACAGTTTGTAACATTGTGTCTTGGTTAATATATTTTTGTGTTGAAAATAAATATGTACAATGCCAACTAAAAAAATGTTGTTTTTTTAATTAATTTTTTTTTAATTATTTTTTTTTAAATTATATTTGTTGGATAAAAGAAACATGTCCAATTATTTGGATTTTAAAAAATTCCACCTATTTGGATACGCAAAAAAATATCATTTACTAATAGACGTAAAAATAAAATAATTAAAATTGTAATTGTAGGTTTATAAAAATAATGATAATAATAATGTGAACAAATAATTCTGGTACTGTACATCCCAGTGTCCAAAACAATGTGTTTAGAAACAGATTCAACTAAATGCCAATTTTGCCATATGTGTCATAAACACACATGTCATCTCATGTCACATATGTCAAATGGTTTTAATGATGATGTCATCTCATGTCACAGATGTAAAATGGTTTTAATGATGATGTCATCTCATGTCACAGATGTAAAATGGTTTTAGTGATGATGTCATCTCATGTCACAGATGTAAAATGGTTTTAATGATGATGTCATCTCATGTCACAGATGTAAAATGGTTTTAATGATGATGTCATCTCATGTCACATATGTCAAATGGTTTTAATGATGATGTCATCTCATGTCACAGATGTAAAATGGTTTTAATGATGATGTCATCTCATGTCACAGATGTAAAATGGTTTTAATGATGATGTCATCTCATGTCACAGATGTAAAATGGTTTTAATGATGATGTCATCTCATGTCACAGATGTAAAATGGTTTTAATGATGATGTCATCTCATGTCACAGATGTAAAATGGTTTTAATGATGATGTCATCTCATGTCACAGATGTAAAATGGTTTCGACAATGCTGAAAATTTGAGTTGTGTGTGAATAACATGAAGTCTGCAAAGCAACATTAACATATAAACATAATCCATCAACATATCCAGAATCCAAAAATAAAAGCCCTGTATCCGTCAAGTAAATCCAACAATCACAAACAAAAACAACATCTATAAACACAGCTGCTGTCCAACATCCATAAACACAGCTGCTGTCCAACATCCATAAACACAGCTGCTGTCCAACATTCATAAACACAGCTGCTGTCCAACATTCATAAACACAGCTGCTGTCCAACATCCATAAACACAGCTGCTGTCCAACATCCATAAACACAGCTGCTGTCCAACATTCATAAACACAGCTGCTGTCCAACATCCATAAACACAGCTGCTGTCCAACATCCATAAACACAGCTGCTGTCCAACATCCATAAACACAGCTGCTGTCCAACATCCATAAACACAGCTGCTGTCCAACATCCATAAACACAGCTGCTGTCCAACATTCATAAACACAGCTGCTGTCCAACATCCATAAACACAGCTGCTGTCCAACATCCATAAACACAGCTGCTGTCCAACATCCATAAACACAGCTGCTGTCCAACATCCATAAACACAGCTGCTGTCCAACATCCATAAACACAGCTGCTGTCCAACATCCATAAACACAGCTGCTGTCCAACATCCATAAACACAGCTGCTGTCCAACATCCATAAACACAGCTGCTGTCCAACATCCATAAACACAGCTGCTGTCCAACATCCATAAACACAGCTGTTGTCCAACATCCATAACGTATCCCACAACGAGAAGAAGGAAACCAGGGGCACACAATCCTGTGGAGTTATCTTTCTTTTAACTTGCGTTCATGACAATGGAGAGAAAAATTAGCTTCTAATACTTCACAAGAAAACTGTATATCATATAGGAGAATTAAATGTGACTTGCTTCACCAGGGAGAAGACATCAATTTCAATTGTATAACCATTCTGCCTGAAGTTAGTTTATAAGTATTTTTTGTTAAGAACATATTACATACTTTATTAATTAGAACAAAATGCCAGTTTATCAAAGTTACCAATGCTGTTGAAAATTTTACGAGCGTTTCTAGTAGACACGTAGCCACGATGCCTCAGGTAATCAGCTGTGAAGCCAGAGGCATTCTGCATGAGCCAGCAGCAAGCGTACGGCAGGGCAGACAGAAGACCATTCTGAGGATAAGGAAATTATCAAGTTCATGGTCTTATTAGCACAATAGACTTAGACAGATTTTTGGAAAATAGACTTAAAACTATTATATAATTAATATAAAATTAGACTTTGATGCAAAGGACAATTAAGATAAAATTAGACAAAGCTAGAAATGACAGAGCATTATCTGACCCACTTGTTGCTGACCCACTTGTTGCTGAACCACCTGTTGCTGAACCACCTGTTGCTGACCCACCTGTTGCTGACCCACCTGTTGCTGATCCACCTATTGCTGACCCTCCTGTTGCTGACCCACCTGTTGCTGACCCACCTGTTGCTGACCCTCCTGTTGCTGACCCACCTATTGCTGACCCACCTGTTGCTGACTCACCTGTTGCTGACTCACCTGTTGCTGACTCACCTGTTGCTGACCCAACTGTTGCTGACACACCTGTTGCTGACCCACCTGTTGCTGACCCACCTATTGCTGACCCTCCTGTTGCTGACCCACCTCTTGCTGACCCTCCTGTTGCTGACCCACCTGTTGCTGACCCACCTGTTGCTGACCCACCTGTTTCTGACCCACCTGTTGCTGACTCACCTGTTTCACATTAAACTTAAGGATGTTGCTCATGTAGGTGGGAAGACTTGTCAGCAGTGTGTAGAATCCCCAGTTGGAGGTGAAATGGGCCACGATGATGGCCCACACAGCTGGACATGTGGTGATCTGTTTCCAGGGTGTACTTAAGATCTGTGGTCAGTGGGACAATAGTGTTAGACATGTGGCAAACTAATAGCATTTTTTAAACATGTGACTAGAGAGGCCGTCCTTACTTAAGCCAGGCTGCAAATGTTTAGTCATGTGGACTCACAGTGTCAGTAAAATGTGTGGAGACAGACAAACCAAGTTAGTTGTTGCACATATCATGGACTTGTGTATTTAGTTGCCTCAATACTATTACAAATAATAACCCTAAAATAGAAAACTGTTCAACGTCTAAGTCATTTGAATCTTTGAACATAAATAATTAATAGAGATCCTTCACTAGTCAAATTGCAACTGCAGAAATTGTTACAACAGCCTACAATATAATCTGAGGCACTTTAGTTGGAAATCACTAGAGTTTCTCACCTCCGCTTTACCAATAGAACTTTCAATATATTCCCTCTCGCTGACTGATATCCTGGGGTGATCCGCTGGTGTGTTTTGTGGACTAACAACATCCAAGCCACAAACCACAGACAACCCAGTATACCTGTAACATAGCAACAATCTGTAACAAGGGATGTCATTCTAGGGCAGCTGTAACATGCAATAATTATAAAACAAGGGTAATAATCCACATGTTTATACAATTTAAAAAATGACACTTATCTCATCAAAAAAGGCAGCCTTTCCGCATGGAGTCAAACAATACAAGGATTAATGTGTAGGAATGTCAAACAGGAAACACATGAAATAAGTTCATACAATATATGTGTCAAGCAGTGTGTATTTTTATCATGTTAAGAAAACCGTTGTAGACTCTAGCATGTTTAAAATTACATTATTTTCTATGTTTGGGTAGAAATTATATGAAAGATTTCCTACTGTTTATTTAAATTAAATAAATATATAATATTTGTATATAATGAAGATTTTATGTGACTTAATAATTACACAGATCTCCAAGTGAATTGATTCAAAATTAATTATAGTAGTGACTTTAAGCATTGCTGCTTCTTAAAGCCTCACAAAAACTATTTGTATCACTACATGAACTCACCAAAGAGGTAGAAGGCAGAAGGCCATCCACCAGCTATGTCACTGTCACACAAGATGCCAGAGATGGGAAGGGAAATAACTGTGCCTAGTTGTGCCCCTGGATTCATTTTAAAGGGAAAATAAAAGCATGTAAAAATATTTCAAATTTGGCTTCATATATTTTGTTACATTATTAATTAAAAGAAAAGTTGAGTTGAACAAAAATTGTCCATGAATGATCCTATATAATAAAAGGAAATTTTCTGTCCTTTCTGTCCGGTCATCTATAGCGATTGGTCCCTCAACCACATAAGACTCCTACAGCCAATCATATTGAACACGTTTACGCGGACGTTCAAAACAAGATATTTTTGGTGCAGTATTTCTTCCAAGACTTTATTTTGAGTTATGCGCGTTGGGATTTATAGTCAAAAGCACTATTTTTACGAGTTATTTATTTTAACTATAATGAATAGTATTTTTGACGTGATGCACATGTATGGCCGGTCGAAACGGCTGTTGGAGGGGAGTTACAACATGCCACCGAACGGTGGCGGTACGTCCTTGGACGTGCTTTGTTGGTCGCTTCATATAATAGCTATAAGATTATGTGAGAGATTAGGTTATGTTGTCTGTTGATTCTCTTCATCTATCCAAACTAACATGCGTAGGTGAAGGCCACCAGCTTACTCCTCTCCCACACAGGGGCCCAGCTGCCCCACATAGAGTGCATGGCAGGGAAGGTCACACCCTGTACAGTCAACATATCAGATACATTAACATGTTTTATAAGAAGTCTATGTGCATTTATAACTCATTAAACAAAACTGCTTTTAAAGTTAATTCAGCAACAATTTGTAACTTGTATTGATTTCCTTTCATTTCCCCACTTTAACAACTCACTGCTGACTTGTTTGATAAAGGACAATGAAAAGCCCAGCTTTAATCTCAAGTTAGAAGATACACTTATATTTTACTTCGTCCATGTACTTATTATTTTACCTCTCCGATGCCCTCCAACACTCTGACAGCAATCAACATGTAGACACTATATCTGGCGGCAAAAGGTGTGATGATGGTCAGTATAGACGTGCCCAGCACACCGTAGCCAAAGAGATTCTTGCCTCCAAACCTGGAGGCCAGCCAGCCCCCAGGTAACTGTGTGACTATGTAGCCATAGAAGAATGCCCCTAGTATGTAACCTTGGGTTTTCTCGTCCCAGTCAAACTCGCCTGTCTGCGTAATTAAATGTTAATTGTTACAACTGAATGCCAACTATAATAAATTTATTTTAACACTTGAATATAAATCTTTGATTCCGATAACTAAAGTCATTGGATATAATTGGAAAGTTTGATCTAAATATTGATGAAATGATCTGTAGATTATTTAATATTTATCTTTAATGTACCATTACTTGTTACTGTTTCAATGTACCATTACTTGTTACTGTTTTAATGCACCATTACTTGTTAGTTTTAATGTACCATTACTTGTTACTGTTTTAATGTACCATTACTTGTTAGTTTTAATGTACCATTACTTGTTACTGTTTTCAATGTACCATTACTTGTTACTGTTTTAATGTACCATAACTTGTTACTGTTTTAATGTACCATTACTTGTTACTGTTTTAATGTACCATTACTTGTTACGTTTTAATGTACCATTACTTGTTAGTTTTAATGTACCATTACTTGTTACTGTTTTAATGTACCATTACTTGTTAGTTTTAATGTACCATTACTTGTTACTGTTTTAATGTACCATTACTTGTTACTGTTTTAATGTACCATTACTTGTTACTGTTTTAATGTACCATTACTTGTTAGTTTTAATGTACCATTACTTGTTAGTTTTAATGTACCATTACTTGTTACTGTTTTAATGTACCATTACTTGTTACTGTTTTAATGTACCATTACTTGTTACTGTTTTAATGTACCATTACTTGTTACTGTTTTAATGTACCATTACTTGTTACTGTTTTAATGTACCATTACTTGTTACTGTTTTAATGTACCATTACTTGTTACTGTTTTAATGTACCATTACTTGTTACTGTTTTAATGTACCATTACTTGTTACTGTTTTAATGTACCATTACTTGTTACTGTTTTAATGTACCATTACTTGTTACTGTTTTAATGTACCATTACTTGTTACTGTTTTAATGTACCATTACTTGTTACTGTTTTAATGTACCATTACTTGTTACTGTTTTAATGTACCATTACTTGTTAGTTTTAATGTACCATTACTTGTTACTGTTTTAATGTACCATTACTTGTTAGTTTTAATGTACCATTACTTGTTACTGTTTTAATGTACCATTACTTGTTACTGTTTTAATGTACCATTACTTGTTACTGTTTTAATGTACCATTACTTGTTAGTTTTAATGTACCATTACTTGTTACTGTTTTAATGTACCATTACTTGTTAGTTTTAATGTACCATTACTTGTTAGTTTTAATGTACCATTACTTGTTAGTTTTAATGTACCATTACTTGTTACTGTTTTAATGTACCATTACTTGTTACTGTTTTAATGTACCATTACTTGTTAGTTTTAATGTACCATTACTTGTTACTGTTTTAATGTACCATTACTTGTTACTGTTTTAATGTACCATTACTTGTTACTGTTTTAATGTACCATTACTTGTTACTGTTTTAATGTACCATTACTTGTTACTGTTTTAATGTACCATTACTTGTTACTGTTTTAATGTACCATTACTTGTTACTGTTTTAATGTACCATTACTTGTTACTGTTTTAATGTACCATTACTTGTTAGTTTTAATGTACCATTACTTGTTATGTTTTAATGTACCATTACTTGTTAGTTTTAATGTACCATTACTTGTTACTGTTTTAATGTACCATTACTTGTTACTGTTTTAATGTACCATTACTTGTTACTGTTTTAATGTACCATTACTTGTTACTGTTTTAATGTACCATTACTTGTTACTGTTTTAATGTACCATTACTTGTTAGTTTTAATGTACCATTACTTGTTACTGTTTTAATGTACCATTACTTGTTACTGTTTTAATGTACCATTACTTGTTACTGTTTTAATGTACCATTACTTGTTACTGTTTTAATGTACCATTACTTGTTACTGTTTTAATGTACCATTACTTGTTACTGTTTTAATGTACCATTACTTGTTACTGTTTTAATGTACCATTACTTGTTAGTTTTAATGTACCATTACTTGTTACTGTTTTAATGTACCATTACTTGTTACTGTTTTAATGTACCATTACTTGTTACTGTTTTAATGTACCATTACTTGTTATGTTTTAATGTACCATTACTTGTTAGTTTTAATGTACCATTACTTGTTACTGTTTTAATGTACCATTACTTGTTACTGTTTTAATGTACCATTACTTGTTACTGTTTTAATGTACCATTACTTGTTACTGTTTTAATGTACCATTACTTGTTACTGTTTTAATGTACCATTACTTGTTACTGTTTTAATGTACCATTACTTGTTACTGTTTTAATGTACCATTACTTGTTACTGTTTTAATGTACCATTACTTGTTACTGTTTTAATGTACCATTACTTGTTACTGTTTTAATGTACCATTACTTGTTACTGTTTTAATGTACCATTACTTGTTAGTTTTAATGTACCATTACTTGTTACTGTTTTAATGTACCATTACTTGTTACTGTTTTAATGTACCATTACTTGTTACTGTTTTAATGTACCATTACTTGTTAGTTTTAATGTACCATTACTTGTTACTGTTTTAATGTACCATTACTTGTTACTGTTTTAATGTACCATTACTTGTTACTGTTTTAATGTACCATTACTTGTTACTGTTTTAATGTACCATTACTTGTTACTGTTTTAATGTACCATTACTTGTTACTGTTTTAATGTACCATTACTTGTTAGTTTTAATGTACCATTACTTGTTACTGTTTTAATGTACCATTACTTGTTACTGTTTTAATGTACCATTACTTGTTACTGTTTTAATGTACCATTACTTGTTAGTTTTAATGTACCATTACTTGTTACTGTTTTAATGTACCATTACTTGTTACTGTTTTAATGTACCATTACTTGTTACTGTTTTAATGTACCATTACTTGTTACTGTTTTAATGTACCATTACTTGTTACTGTTTTAATGTACCATTACTTGTTACTGTTTTAATGTACCATTACTTGTTACTGTTTTAATGTACCATTACTTGTTACTGTTTTAATGTACCATTACTTGTTACTGTTTTAATGTACCATTACTTGTTACTGTTTTAATGTACCATTACTTGTTACTGTTTTAATGTACCATTACTTGTTACTGTTTTAATGTACCATTACTTGTTACTGTTTTAATGTACCATTACTTGTTACTGTTTTAATGTACCATTACTTGTTACTGTTTTAATGTACCATTACTTGTTACTGTTTTAATGTACCATTACTTGTTACTGTTTTAATGTACCATTACTTGTTACTGTTTTAATGTACCATTACTTGTTACTGTTTTAATGTACCATTACTTGTTACTGTTTTAATGTACCATTACTTGTTACTGTTTTAATGTACCATTACTTGTTACTGTTTTAATGTACCATTACTTGTTACTGTTTTAATGTACCATTACTTGTTACTGTTTTAATGTACCATTACTTGTTACTGTTTTAATGTACCATTACTTGTTACTGTTTTAATGTACCATTACTTGTTACTGTTTTAATGTACCATTACTTGTTACTGTTTTAATGTACCATTACTTGTTACTGTTTTAATGTACCATTACTTGTTACGTTTTAATGTACCATTACTTGTTACTGTTTTAATGTACCATTACTTGTTACTGTTTTAATGTACCATTACTTGTTACTGTTTTAATGTACCATTACTTGTTACTGTTTTAATGTACCATTACTTGTTACTGTTTTAATGTACCATTACTTGTTACTGTTTTAATGTACCATTACTTGTTATGTTTTAATGTACCATTACTTGTTACTGTTTTAATGTACCATTACTTGTTACTGTTTTAATGTACCATTACTTGTTACTGTTTTAATGTACCATTACTTGTTACTGTTTTAATGTACCATTACTTGTTACTGTTTTAATGTACCATTACTTGTTACTGTTTTAATGTACCATTACTTGTTAGTTTTAATGTACCATTACTTGTTACTGTTTTAATGTACCATTACTTGTTACTGTTTTAATGTACCATTACTTGTTACTGTTTTAATGTACCATTACTTGTTAGTTTTAATGTACCATTACTTGTTACTGTTTTAATGTACCATTACTTGTTACTGTTTTAATGTACCATTACTTGTTACTGTTTTAATGTACCATTACTTGTTACTGTTTTAATGTACCATTACTTGTTACTGTTTTAATGTACCATTACTTGTTACTGTTTTAATGTACCATTACTTGTTACTGTTTTAATGTACCATTACTTGTTACTGTTTTAATGTACCATTACTTGTTACTGTTTTAATGTACCATTACTTGTTACTGTTTTAATGTACCATTACTTGTTACTGTTTTAATGTACCATTACTTGTTACTGTTTTAATGTACCATTACTTGTTACTGTTTTAATGTACCATTACTTGTTAGTTTTAATGTACCATTACTTGTTACTGTTTTAATGTACCATTACTTGTTAGTTTTAATGTACCATTACTTGTTACTGTTTTAATGTACCATTACTTGTTACTGTTTTAATGTACCATTACTTGTTACTGTTTTAATGTACCATTACTTGTTACTGTTTTAATGTACCATTACTTGTTACTGTTTTAATGTACCATTACTTGTTATGTTTTAATGTACCATTACTTGTTACTGTTTTAATGTACCATTACTTGTTACTGTTTTAATGTACCATTACTTGTTACTGTTTTAATGTACCATTACTTGTTACTGTTTTAATGTACCATTACTTGTTACTGTTTTAATGTACCATTACTTGTTAGTTTTAATGTACCATTACTTGTTACTGTTTTAATGTACCATTACTTGTTACTGTTTTAATGTACCATTACTTGTTACTGTTTTAATGTACCATTACTTGTTAGTTTTAATGTACCATTACTTGTTACTGTTTTAATGTACCATTACTTGTTACTGTTTTAATGTACCATTACTTGTTACTGTTTTAATGTACCATTACTTGTTACTGTTTTAATGTACCATTACTTGTTACTGTTTTAATGTACCATTACTTGTTACTGTTTTAATGTACCATTACTTGTTACTGTTTTAATGTACCATTACTTGTTACTGTTTTAATGTACCATTACTTGTTACTGTTTTAATGTACCATTACTTGTTACTGTTTTAATGTACCATTACTTGTTACTGTTTTAATGTACCATTACTTGTTAGTTTTAATGTACCATTACTTGTTACTGTTTTAATGTACCATTACTTGTTACTGTTTTAATGTACCATTACTTGTTACTGTTTTAATGTACCATTACTTGTTACTGTTTTAATGTACCATTACTTGTTACTGTTTTAATGTACCATTACTTGTTAGTTTTAATGTACCATTACTTGTTACTGTTTTAATGTACCATTACTTGTTACTGTTTTAATGTACCATTACTTGTTACTGTTTTAATGTACCATTACTTGTTACTGTTTTAATGTACCATTACTTGTTACTGTTTTAATGTACCATTACTTGTTACTGTTTTAATGTACCATTACTTGTTACTGTTTTAATGTACCATTACTTGTTACTGTTTTAATGTACCATTACTTGTTAGTTTTAATGTACCATTACTTGTTACTGTTTTAATGTACCATTACTTGTTACTGTTTTAATGTACCATTACTTGTTACTGTTTTAATGTACCATTACTTGTTAGTTTTAATGTACCATTACTTGTTACTGTTTTAATGTACCATTACTTGTTAGTTTTAATGTACCATTACTTGTTACTGTTTTAATGTACCATTACTTGTTACTGTTTTAATGTACCATTACTTGTTATGTTTTAATGTACCATTACTTGTTACTGTTTTAATGTACCATTACTTGTTAGTTTTAATGTACCATTACTTGTTACTGTTTTAATGTACCATTACTTGTTACTGTTTTAATGTACCATTACTTGTTACTGTTTTAATGTACCATTACTTGTTACTGTTTTAATGTACCATTACTTGTTAGTTTTAATGTACCATTACTTGTTACTGTTTTAATGTACCATTACTTGTTACTGTTTTAATGTACCATTACTTGTTACTGTTTTAATGTACCATTACTTGTTACTGTTTTAATGTACCATTACTTGTTACTGTTTTAATGTACCATTACTTGTTACTGTTTTAATGTACCATTACTTGTTACTGTTTTAATGTACCATTACTTGTTACTGTTTTAATGTACCATTACTTGTTAGTTTTAATGTACCATTACTTGTTACTGTTTTAATGTACCATTACTTGTTAGTTTTAATGTACCATTACTTGTTACTGTTTTAATGTACCATTACTTGTTACTGTTTTAATGTACCATTACTTGTTAGTTTTAATGTACCATTACTTGTTACTGTTTTAATGTACCATTACTTGTTAGTTTTAATGTTCCATTACTTGTTACTGTTTTAATGTACCATTACTTGTTACTGTTTTAATGTACTATAACTTGTTACTGTTTTAATGTGCCATTACTTGTTACTGTTTTAATGTGCCATTACTTGTTACTGTTTTAATGTACCATTACTTGTTACTGTTTTAATGTACCATTACTTGTTAGTTTTAATGTACCATTACTTGTTAGTTTGAATGTACCATTACTTGTTACTGTTTTAATGTACCATTACTTGTTACTGTTTTAATGTACCATTACTTGTTACTGTTTTAATGTACCATTACTTGTTAGTTTTAATGTACCATTACTTGTTACTGTTTTAATGTACCATTACTTGTTAGTTTTAATGTACCATTACTTGTTACTGTTTTAATGTACCATTACTTGTTAGTTTTAATGTACCATTACTTGTTACTGTTTTAATGTACCATTACTTGTTACTGTTTTAATGTACCATTACTTGTTACTGTTTTAATGTACCATTACTTGTTACTGTTTTAATGTACCATTACTTGTTACTGTTTTAATGTACCATTACTTGTTACTGTTTTAATGTACCATTACTTGTTACTGTTTTAATGTACCATTACTTGTTACTGTTTTAATGTACCATTACTTGTTAGTTTTAATGTACCATTACTTGTTACTGTTTTAATGTACCATTACTTGTTACTGTTTTAATGTACTATAACTTGTTACTGTTTTAATGTACCATTACTTGTTAGTTTTAATGTACCATTACTTGTTACTGTTTTAATGTACCATTACTTGTTACTGTTTTAATGTACCATTTACTTGTTACTGTTTTAATGTACCATTACTTGTTACTGTTTTAATGTACCATTACTTGTTACTGTTTTAATGTACCGTTACTTGTTACTGCTTTAATGTACCGTTACTTGTTACTGTTTTAATGTACCATTACTTGTTACTGTTTTAATGTACCATTACTTGTTACTGTTTTAATGTACCATTACTTGTTACTGTTTTAATGTACCATTACTTGTTACTGTTTTAATGTACCATTACTTGTTAGTTTTAATGTACCATTACTTGTTACTGTTTTAATGTACCATTACTTGTTACTGTTTTAATGTACCATTACTTGTTACTGTTTTAATGTACCATTACTTGTTAGTTTTAATGTACCATTACTTGTTACTGTTTTAATGTACCATTACTTGTTACTGTTTTAATGTACCATTACTTGTTACTGTTTTAATGTACCATTACTTGTTACTGTTTTAATGTACCATTACTTGTTACTGTTTTAATGTACCATTACTTGTTACTGTTTTAATGTACCATTACTTGTTACTGTTTTAATGTACCATTACTTGTTACTGTTTTAATGTACCATTACTTGTTACTGTTTTAATGTACCATTACTTGTTACTGTTTTAATGTACCATTACTTGTTAGTTTTAATGTACCATTACTTGTTACTGTTTTAATGTACCATTACTTGTTACTGTTTTAATGTACCATTACTTGTTAGTTTTAATGTACCATTACTTGTTACTGTTTTAATGTACCATTACTTGTTATGTTTTAATGTACCATTACTTGTTAGTTTTAATGTACCATTACTTGTTACTGTTTTAATGTACCATTACTTGTTACTGTTTTAATGTACCATTACTTGTTACTGTTTTAATGTACCATTACTTGTTACTGTTTTAATGTACCATTACTTGTTACTGTTTTAATGTACCATTACTTGTTACTGTTTTAATGTACCATTACTTGTTACTGTTTTAATGTACCATTACTTGTTACTGTTTTAATGTACCATTACTTGTTACTGTTTTAATGTACCATTACTTGTTACTGTTTTAATGTACCATTACTTGTTACTGTTTTAATGTACCATTACTTGTTACTGTTTTAATGTACCATTACTTGTTACTGTTTTAATGTACCATTACTTGTTACTGTTTTAATGTACCATTACTTGTTACTGTTTTAATGTACCATTACTTGTTACTGTTTTAATGTACCATTACTTGTTACTGTTTTAATGTACCATTACTTGTTACTGTTTTAATGTACCATTACTTGTTACTGTTTTAATGTACCATTACTTGTTACTGTTTTAATGTACCATTACTTGTTACTGTTTTAATGTACCATTACTTGTTACTGTTTTAATGTACCATTACTTGTTACTGTTTTAATGTACCATTACTTGTTACTGTTTTAATGTACCATTACTTGTTACTGTTTTAATGTACCATTACTTGTTACTGTTTTAATGTACCATTACTTGTTATGTTTTAATGTACCATTACTTGTTACTGTTTTAATGTACCATTACTTGTTACTGTTTTAATGTACCATTACTTGTTACTGTTTTAATGTACCATTACTTGTTACTGTTTTAATGTACCATTACTTGTTACTGTTTTAATGTACCATTACTTGTTACTGTTTTAATGTACCATTACTTGTTACTGTTTTAATGTACCATTACTTGTTACTGTTTTAATGTACCATTACTTGTTACTGTTTTAATGTACCATTACTTGTTACTGTTTTAATGTACCATTACTTGTTACTGTTTTAATGTACCATTACTTGTTACTGTTTTAATGTACCATTACTTGTTACTGTTTTAATGTACCATTACTTGTTACTGTTTTAATGTACCATTACTTGTTACTGTTTTAATGTACCATTACTTGTTAGTTTTAATGTACCATTACTTGTTACTGTTTTAATGTACCATTACTTGTTACTGTTTTAATGTACCATTACTTGTTACTGTTTTAATGTACCATTACTTGTTACTGTTTTAATGTACCATTACTTGTTACTGTTTTAATGTACCATTACTTGTTACTGTTTTAATGTACCATTACTTGTTACTGTTTTAATGTACCATTACTTGTTACTGTTTTAATGTACCATTACTTGTTACTGTTTTAATGTACCATTACTTGTTACTGTTTTAATGTACCATTACTTGTTACTGTTTTAATGTACCATTACTTGTTACTGTTTTAATGTACCATTACTTGTTACTGTTTTAATGTACCATTACTTGTTACTGTTTTAATGTACCATTACTTGTTACTGTTTTAATGTACCATTACTTGTTACTGTTTTAATGTACCATTACTTGTTACTGTTTTAATGTACCATTACTTGTTACTGTTTTAATGTACCATTACTTGTTACTGTTTTAATGTACCATTACTTGTTACTGTTTTAATGTACCATTACTTGTTACTGTTTTAATGTACCATTACTTGTTACTGTTTTAATGTACCATTACTTGTTACTGTTTTAATGTACCATTACTTGTTACTGTTTTAATGTACCATTACTTGTTACTGTTTTAATGTACCATTACTTGTTACTGTTTTAATGTACCATTACTTGTTACTGTTTTAATGTACCATTACTTGTTACTGTTTTAATGTACCATTACTTGTTACTGTTTTAATGTACCATTACTTGTTACTGTTTTAATGTACCATTACTTGTTAGTTTTAATGTACCATTACTTGTTACTGTTTTAATGTACCATTACTTGTTACTGTTTTAATGTACCATTACTTGTTACTGTTTTAATGTACCATTACTTGTTACTGTTTTAATGTACCATTACTTGTTACTGTTTTAATGTACCATTACTTGTTACTGTTTTAATGTACCATTACTTGTTACTGTTTTAATGTACCATTACTTGTTACTGTTTTAATGTACCATTACTTGTTACTGTTTTAATGTACCATTACTTGTTACTGTTTTAATGTACCATTACTTGTTACTGTTTTAATGTACCATTACTTGTTACTGTTTTAATGTACCATTACTTGTTACTGTTTTAATGTACCATTACTTGTTACTGTTTTAATGTACCATTACTTGTTACTGTTTTAATGTACCATTACTTGTTACTGTTTTAATGTACCATTACTTGTTACTGTTTTAATGTACCATTACTTGTTACTGTTTTAATGTACCATTACTTGTTACTGTTTTAATGTACCATTACTTGTTAGTTTTAATGTACCATTACTTGTTACTGTTTTAATGTACCATTACTTGTTACTGTTTTAATGTACCATTACTTGTTACTGTTTTAATGTACCATTACTTGTTAGTTTTAATGTACCATTACTTGTTACTGTTTTAATGTACCATTACTTGTTACTGTTTTAATGTACCATTACTTGTTACTGTTTTAATGTACCATTACTTGTTACTGTTTTAATGTACCATTACTTGTTACTGTTTTAATGTACCATTACTTGTTACTGTTTTAATGTACCATTACTTGTTACTGTTTTAATGTACCATTACTTGTTACTGTTTTAATGTACCATTACTTGTTACTGTTTTAATGTACCATTACTTGTTAGTTTTAATGTACCATTACTTGTTACTGTTTTAATGTACCATTACTTGTTACTGTTTTAATGTACCATTACTTGTTAGTTTTAATGTACCATTACTTGTTACTGTTTTAATGTACCATTACTTGTTACTGTTTTAATGTACCATTACTTGTTACTGTTTTAATGTACCATTACTTGTTACTGTTTTAATGTACCATTACTTGTTACTGTTTTAATGTACCATTACTTGTTACTGTTTTAATGTACCATTACTTGTTACTGTTTTAATGTACCATTACTTGTTACTGTTTTAATGTACCATTACTTGTTACTGTTTTAATGTACCATTACTTGTTACTGTTTTAATGTACCATTACTTGTTACTGTTTTAATGTACCATTACTTGTTACTGTTTTAATGTACCATTACTTGTTACTGTTTTAATGTACCATTACTTGTTACTGTTTTAATGTACCATTACTTGTTACTGTTTTAATGTACCATTACTTGTTAGTTTTAATGTACCATTACTTGTTACTGTTTTAATGTACCATTACTTGTTACTGTTTTAATGTACCATTACTTGTTACTGTTTTAATGTACCATTACTTGTTACTGTTTTAATGTACCATTACTTGTTACTGTTTTAATGTACCATTACTTGTTAGTTTTAATGTACCATTACTTGTTACTGTTTTAATGTACCATTACTTGTTACTGTTTTAATGTACCATTACTTGTTACTGTTTTAATGTACCATTACTTGTTACTGTTTTAATGTACCATTACTTGTTACTGTTTTAATGTACCATTACTTGTTACTGTTTTAATGTACCATTACTTGTTACTGTTTTAATGTACCATTACTTGTTACTGTTTTAATGTACCATTACTTGTTACTGTTTTAATGTACCATTACTTGTTACTGTTTTAATGTACCATTACTTGTTACTGTTTTAATGTACCATTACTTGTTACTGTTTTAATGTACCATTACTTGTTACTGTTTTAATGTACCATTACTTGTTACTGTTTTAATGTACCATTACTTGTTACTGTTTTAATGTACCATTACTTGTTACTGTTTTAATGTACCATTACTTGTTACTGTTTTAATGTACCATTACTTGTTACTGTTTTAATGTACCATTACTTGTTACTGTTTTAATGTACCATTACTTGTTACTGTTTTAATGTACCATTACTTGTTACTGTTTTAATGTACCATTACTTGTTACTGTTTTAATGTACCATTACTTGTTACTGTTTTAATGTACCATTACTTGTTACTGTTTTAATGTACCATTACTTGTTACTGTTTTAATGTACCATTACTTGTTACTGTTTTAATGTACCATTACTTGTTACTGTTTTAATGTACCATTACTTGTTACTGTTTTAATGTACCATTACTTGTTACTGTTTTAATGTACCATTACTTGTTACTGTTTTAATGTACCATTACTTGTTAGTTTTAATGTACCATTACTTGTTACTGTTTTAATGTACCATTACTTGTTACTGTTTTAATGTACCATTACTTGTTACTGTTTTAATGTACCATTACTTGTTACTGTTTTAATGTACCATTACTTGTTACTGTTTTAATGTACCATTACTTGTTACTGTTTTAATGTACCATTACTTGTTACTGTTTTAATGTACCATTACTTGTTACTGTTTTAATGTACCATTACTTGTTACTGTTTTAATGTACCATTACTTGTTACTGTTTTAATGTACCATTACTTGTTACTGTTTTAATGTACCATTACTTGTTAGTTTTAATGTACCATTACTTGTTACTGTTTTAATGTACCATTACTTGTTACTGTTTTAATGTACCATTACTTGTTACTGTTTTAATGTACCATTACTTGTTACTGTTTTAATGTACCATTACTTGTTACTGTTTTAATGTACCATTACTTGTTATGTTTTAATGTACCATTACTTGTTACTGTTTTAATGTACCATTACTTGTTACTGTTTTAATGTACCATTACTTGTTACTGTTTTAATGTACCATTACTTGTTACTGTTTTAATGTACCATTACTTGTTACTGTTTTAATGTACCATTACTTGTTACTGTTTTAATGTACCATTACTTGTTACTGTTTTAATGTACCATTACTTGTTACTGTTTTAATGTACCATTACTTGTTACTGTTTTAATGTACCATTACTTGTTAGTTTTAATGTACCATTACTTGTTAGTTTTAATGTACCATTACTTGTTACTGTTTTAATGTACCATTACTTGTTACTGTTTTAATGTACCATTACTTGTTACTGTTTTAATGTACCATTACTTGTTACTGTTTTAATGTACCATTACTTGTTACTGTTTTAATGTACCATTACTTGTTACTGTTTTAATGTACCATTACTTGTTACTGTTTTAATGTACCATTACTTGTTACTGTTTTAATGTACCATTACTTGTTACTGTTTTAATGTACCATTACTTGTTACTGTTTTAATGTACCATTACTTGTTACTGTTTTAATGTACCATTACTTGTTACTGTTTTAATGTACCATTACTTGTTACTGTTTTAATGTACCATTACTTGTTACTGTTTTAATGTACCATTACTTGTTAGTTTTAATGTACCATTACTTGTTACTGTTTTAATGTACCATTACTTGTTAGTTTTAATGTACCATTACTTGTTACTGTTTTAATGTACCATTACTTGTTACTGTTTTAATGTACCATTACTTGTTACTGTTTTAATGTACCATTACTTGTTACTGTTTTAATGTACCATTACTTGTTACGTTTTAATGTACCATTACTTGTTACTGTTTTAATGTACCATTACTTGTTACTGTTTTAATGTACCATTACTTGTTACTGTTTTAATGTACCATTACTTGTTACTGTTTTAATGTACCATTACTTGTTACTGTTTTAATGTACCATTACTTGTTACTGTTTTAATGTACCATTACTTGTTACTGTTTTAATGTACCATTACTTGTTACTGTTTTAATGTACCATTACTTGTTACTGTTTTAATGTACCATTACTTGTTACTGTTTTAATGTACCATTACTTGTTACTGTTTTAATGTACCATTACTTGTTACTGTTTTAATGTACCATTACTTGTTACTGTTTTAATGTACCATTACTTGTTACTGTTTTAATGTACCATTACTTGTTACTGTTTTAATGTACCATTACTTGTTAGTTTTAATGTACCATTACTTGTTACTGTTTTAATGTACCATTACTTGTTACTGTTTTAATGTACCATTACTTGTTACGTTTTAATGTACCATTACTTGTTACTGTTTTAATGTACCATTACTTGTTAGTTTTAATGTACCATTACTTGTTACTGTTTTAATGTACCATTACTTGTTACTGTTTTAATGTACCATTACTTGTTACTGTTTTAATGTACCATTACTTGTTACTGTTTTAATGTACCATTACTTGTTATGTTTTAATGTACCATTACTTGTTAGTTTTAATGTACCATTACTTGTTACTGTTTTAATGTACCATTACTTGTTAGTTTTAATGTACCATTACTTGTTACTGTTTTAATGTACCATTACTTGTTACTGTTTTAATGTACCATTACTT
>CALYLW010001523.1:0-24017 GCA_944989445.1 Ampullaceana balthica | reverse complement strand
ACACTGCTATCAAGTCATGTGTCCCTAACTTAACACTGCTATCAAGTCATGTGTCCCTAACTTAACACTGCTATCAAGTCATGTGTCCCTAACTTAACACTGCTATCAAGTCATGTGTCCCTAACTTAACACTGCTATCAAGTCATGTGTCCCTAACTTAACACTGCTATCAAGTCATGTGTCCCTAACTTAACACTGCTATCAAGTCATGTGTCCCTAACTTAACACTGCTATCAAGTCATGTGTCCCTAACTTAACACTGCTATCAAGCCATGTGTCCCTAACTTAACACTGCTATCAAGTCATGTGTCCCTAACTCAACACTGCTATCAAGTCATGTGTCCCTAACTTAACACTGCTATCAAGTCATGTGTCCCTAACTTAACACTGCTATCAAGTCATGTGTCCCTAACTTAACACTGCTATCAAGTCATGTGTCCCTAACTTAACACTGCTATCAAGTCATGTGTCCCTAACTCAACACTGTTATCAAGTCATGTGTCCCTAACTTAACACTGCTATCAAGTCATGTGTCCCTAATTTAACACTGCAATCAAGTCATGTGTCCCTAACTTAACACTGCTATCAAGTCATGTGTCCCTAACTTAACACTGCTATCAAGTCATGTGTCCCTAACTTAACACTGCTATCAAGTCATGTGTCCCTAACTTAACACTGCTATCAAGTCATGTGTCCCTAACTTAACACTGCTATCAAGTCATGTGTCCCTAACTTAACACTGCTATCAAGTCATGTGTCCCTAACTTAACACTGCTATCAAGTCATGTGTCCCTAACTTAACACTGCTATCAAGTCATGTGTCCCTAACTTAACACTGCTATCAAGTCATGTGTCCCTAACTTAACACTGCTATCAAGTCATGTGTCCCTAACTTAACACTGCTATCAAGTCATGTGTCCCTAACTTAACACTGCTATCAAGTCATGTGTCCCTAACTTAACACTGCTATCAAGTCATGTGTCCCTAACTTAACACTGCTATCAAGTCATGTGTCCCTAACTTAACACTGCTATCAAGTCATGTGTCCCTAACTTAACACTGCTATCAAGTCATGTGTCCCTAACTTAACACTGCTATCAAGTCATGTGTCCCTAACTTAACACTGCTATCAAGTCATGTGTCCCTAACTTAACACTGCTATCAAGTCATGTGTCCCTAACTTAACACTGCTATCAAGTCATGTGTCCCTAACTTAACACTGCTATCAAGTCATGTGTCCCTAACTTAACACTGCTATCAAGTCATGTGTCCCTAACTTAACACTGCTATCAAGTCATGTGTCCCTAACTTAACACTGCTATCAAGTCATGTGTCCCTAACTTAACACTGCTATCAAGTCATGTGTCCCTAACTTAACACTGCTATCAAGTCATGTGTCCCTAACTTAACACTGCTATCAAGTCATGTGTCCCTAACTTAACACTGCTATCAAGTCATGTGTCCCTAACTTAACACTGCTATCAAGTCATGTGTCCCTAACTTAACACTGCTATCAAGTCATGTGTCCCTAACTTAACACTGCTATCAAGTCATGTGTCCCTAACTTAACACTGCTATCAAGTCATGTGTCCCTAACTTAACACTGCTATCAAGTCATGTGTCCCTAACTTAACACTGCTATCAAGTCATGTGTCCCTAACTTAACACTGCTATCAAGTCATGTGTCCCTAACTTAACACTGCTATCAAGTCATGTGTCCCTAACTTAACACTGCTATCAAGTCATGTGTCCCTAACTTAACACTGCTATCAAGTCATGTGTCCTTAACTTGTGCTATTCTGCTCCAAAACATCTATCTCAATCATGAATTTAACTAATCTTTTCTTGTTGAAATTTGTTATTTATGTTCAGCATTTCATAAAATCCTTAAGTTACATCACACTTCAATAGTTACATGACACTTCAATAGTTACATGACACTTCAATAGTTACATGACACTTCAACAGTTACATGACACTTCAATAGTTACATGACACTTCAATAGTTACATGACACTTCAATAGTTACATGACACTTCAATAGTTACATGACACTTCAATAGTTACATGACACTTCAATAGTTACATGACACTTCAACAGTTACATGACACTTCAATAGTTACATGACACTTCAATAGTTACATCACACTTCAATAGTTACATCACACTTCAATAGTTACATGACACTTCAATAGTTACATCACACTTCAATAGTTACATTACACTTCAATAGTTACCTCACACTTCAATAATTACAAGACACTTCAATAGTTACATCACACTTCAATAGTTACATCACACTTCAATAGTTACATCACACTTCAATAGTTACATCACACTTCAATAGTTACATCACACTTGAATAGTTACATGACACTTCAATAGTTACATGACACTTCAATAGTTACATCACACTTGAATAGTTACATCACACTTGAATAGTTACATCACACTTCAATTTATTTTAGAATTGCAAAAAAACTATGCATAAGATATGAATTAGAAAAAAGCACCAAGAGGAAAAAACAAAACCCAGTATAAAGAATCCCCCTTAAATACTTGGTAAATTGAAACTTAATTTGCACACAGATATATCCAAAGAGGTGAGAACCTAAATCTTCCATTGATTATAATTGATGCACTGCACTTAATCTTAACAGTAATGTGGAAGACTGCAGTGTTGTAATTGATGCACTGCACTTAATCTTAACAGTAATGTGGAAGACTGCAGTGTTGTAATTGATGCACTGCACTTAATCTTAACAGTAATGTGGAAGACTGCAGTGTTGTAATTGATGCACTGCACTTAATCTTAACAGTAATGTGGAAGACTGCAGTGTTGTAATTGATGCACTGCACTTAATCTTAACAGTAATGTGGAAGACTGCAGTGTTGTAATTGATGCACTGCACTTAACAGTAATGTGGAAGACTGCAGTGTGTTTGATTCTATTCAGTGCAATGGGGCTTTTACCAATTTAACATAACGCTACTGTATACTTCTTAACTTTATGGCTTGACTTTCACACTGGACAATGCTAGCATTTGACTGCCCTCTTCCCTCAGCCACTGTCATTTGGTCAATTACTGTAAAGGGAATTCTTTTCCTCAAGATTCCCACACACATATGTTATTATAATAAATTATATGCTCAATAAAATGACCAAATAATTAGACGAGACCGGTGCGCTAAAGTGGCAGCTATACATAATGTAACATTGCTCACTAAATGTGTGGCTGACACACAAAAAACAAAACTTTCTAACTAGAAAACTCAATAATTTAGTGTATTAATCTACATCGTTTTTCAGATTTTATTGGGGCAAATTTAATAATTAAATTGATACCCAATTATTTGTGTCAGTGAATGTAATAAATAAAACAGAAAATTAACATTAGCTCATGTCACTTTTGAATGTTATTCTCTGAATACTAAACCACAGGGCTTTCTTTTGTTTGTGCCTCAGTAATAAACTTCTGGTCCATTATTTTAAGATGTCAAGTTAGAAAAATGAATCTAACATCCATAAATAAGAATAGAATTAATAAAGACAAATCTAACCAACTGTTACTTGGCAGTCAATGTTTTAGTCAATCTCTACAACTACAAGTAAAAGAATGAAATCTACACCATTTGATGAGTAGACAATTATGTACACCATTTGATGAGTAGACAATTATCTACACCATTTGATGAGTAGACAATTATGTACACCATTTGATGAGTAGACAATTATGTACACCATTTGATGAGTAGACAATTATGTACACCATTTGATGAGTAGACAATTATGTACACCATTTGATGAGTAGACAATTATGTACACCATTTGATGAGTAGACAATTATCTACACCATTTGATGAGTAGACAATTATGTACACCATTTGATGAGTAGACAATTATGTACACCATTTGATGAGTAGACAATTATGTACACCATTTGATGAGTAGACAATTATGTACACCATTTGATGAGTAGACAATTATGTACACCATTTGATGAGTAGACAATTATGTACACCATTTGATGAGTAGACAATTATGTACACCATTTGATGAGTAGACAATTATGTACACCATTTGATGAGTAGACAATTATGTACACCATTTGATGAGTAGACAATTATGTACACCATTTGATGAGTAGACAATTATGTACACCATTTGATGAGTAGACAATTATGTACACCATTTGATGAGTAGACAATTATGTACACCATTTGATGAGTAGACAATTATGTACACCATTTGATGAGTAGACAATTATGTACACCATTTGATGAGTAGACAATTATGTACACCATTTGATGAGTAGACAATTATCTACACCATTTGATGAGTACGACATCTTTGTCAAATTTTACATGTTACAAAACTTATTCTTTAACATTACAAATACGACATCTTTGTCAAATTTTACATGTTACAAAACTTATTCTTTAACATTACAAATACGACATCTTTGTCAAATTTTACATGTTACAAAAGTTATTCTTTAACATTACAAATACGACATCTTTGTCAAATTTTACATGTTACAAAAGTTATTCTTTAACATTACAAATACGACATCTTTGTCAAATTTTACATGTTACAAAACTTATTCTTTAACCCTTTACAGTCCAATGCGTTTCGGCCTTTTCTACTCCCTGCGACCAAGCAAGGGGAGATAACACTTTCTTAAATCAATGTTCTTTTCCTAATTAATTCATAAAAAATAAACTATTTGTAGGAAAATGAAGGTAAAAATAACTAAGTACAAACAAATGGACACACTTTATATCCATTGGTCTTTAAGGTGTATAATACAAATAATGTTCACATAAAAAATTTCAGAAAACCCCCCAAAAAATTTTTAACACATTTTTCCATGTAATTAGTTTAATTAGATACATCTCTTATCCATTTTCAAGTCTATTACAACTATGCTAAAGCAGGCATTATTAGCAGGCACCCTTGCACAAGTATCAGTCAACCACAGGCATATTGTGAATGCCAACATTATATTTGTATTTAAAAAACTTCTTTATTTCACAATGGAGAAAACTGGCTGCAAGTAAATTATTTTTTGTAGCACATTGTTATAATCATTGTACTAGTTGTAGTGCAAACAAAGTTCGTTTTTTTGTAGTAATTGTCTGGTATGACTAAGAAAAGTAATCAGTTGCAATAGCTTCATCAGGAAAATGTTAATTATGTCTAGGGCCTGATTGTTTGATAAATGAGGAAAAAATGATTGCGGAAAAATTAATCGACCACTATCGATCTTATTATGGTCTATAGAACCATTTCCATCCATGTCGTATCACTATTTCTATCATTTTTTATCAGTGTTTTTATAACTCTCACTAGTGTTAATTAAATTAAAATCAATAATCATATTAATCACTGCTATATTCATTGAATAAGGAAGCCCCATTACGCCTAAGCTTCTTCAATATTTTGTCCATTGCACTAAAATCCCTGTGAAAAAAAACGACACTTTTCAAAAAATTGTATAAAATGAGCCCTTCGGTACACCACCTTCAAACTAGTATCAAAATAAACATCGAAAACGAGGCTTTCTTCCGGTAAAGTTAAAGTCAGTAATGCGCGACGGATATGCGCAGCGCTCCGCAACAAAGTAAACAACCTCGATGCGGGCGGGTTTGGCGTTATCGGACTGTACGCTTAAGAAAAAAAACGGCGCGTTTCGGGCGCATCGGACTGTAAAGGGTTAACATTACAAATACGACATCTTTGTCAAATTTTACATGTTACAAAACTTATTCTTTAACATTACAAATACGACATCTTTGTCAAATTTTACATGTTACAAAACTTATTCTTTAACATTACAAATACGACATCTTTGTCAAATTTTACATGTTACAAAACTTATTCTTTAACATTACAAATACGACATCTTTGTCAAATTTTACATGTTACAAAACTTATTCTTTAACATTACAAATACGACATCTTTGTCAAATTTTACATGTTACAAAACTTATTCTTTAACATTACAAATACGACATCTTTGTCAAATTTTACATGTTACAAAACTTATTCTTTAACATTACAAATACGACATCTTTGTCAAATTTTACATGTTACAAAAGTTATTCTTTAACATTACAAATACGACATCTTTGTCAAATTTTACATGTTACAAAACTTATTCTTTAACATTACAAATACGACATCTTTGTCAAATTTTACATGTTACAAAACTTATTCTTTAACATTACAAATACGACATCTTTGTCAAATTTTACATGTTACAAAACTTATTCTTTAACATTACAAATACGACATCTTTGTCAAATTTTACATGTTACAAAACTTATTCTTTAACATTACAAATACGACATCTTTGTCAAATTTTACATGTTACAAAACTTATTCTTTAACATTACAAATACGACATCTTTGTCAAATTTTACATGTTACAAAACTTATTCTTTAACATTACAAATACGACATCTTTGTCAAATTTTACATGTTACAAAACTTATTCTTTAACATTACAAATACGACATCTTTGTCAAATTTTACATGTTACAAAACTTATTCTTTAACATTACAAATACGACATCTTTGTCAAATTTTACATGTTACAAAACTTATTCTTTAACATTACAAATACGACATCTTTGTCAAATTTTACATGTTACAAAACTTATTCTTTAACATTACAAATACGACATCTTTGTCAAATTTTACATGTTACAAAACTTATTCTTTAACATTACAAATACGACATCTTTGTCAAATTTTACATGTTACAAAACTTATTCTTTAACATTACAAATACGACATCTTTGTCAAATTTTACATGTTACAAAACTTATTCTTTAACATTACAAATACGACATCTTTGTCAAATTTTACATGTTACAAAACTTATTCTTTAACATTACAAATACGACATCTTTGTCAAATTTTACATGTTACAAAACTTATTCTTTAACATTACAAATACGACATCTTTGTCAAATTTTACATGTTACAAAACTTATTCTTTAACATTACAAATACGACATCTTTGTCAAATTTTACATGTTACAAAACTTATTCTTTAACATTACAAATACGACATCTTTGTCAAATTTTACATGTTACAAAACTTATTCTTTAACATTACAAATACGACATCTTTGTCAAATTTTACATGTTACAAAAGTTATTCTTTAACATTACAAATACGACATCTTTGTCAAATTTTACATGTTACAAAACTTATTCTTTAACCCTTTACAGTCCAATGCGTTTCGGCCTTTTCTACTCCCTGCGACCAAGCAAGGGGAGATAACACTTTCTTAAATCAATGTTCTTTTCCTAATTAATTCATAAAAAATAAACTATTTGTAGGAAAATGAAGGTAAAAATAACTAAGTACAAACAAATGGACACACTTTATATCCATTGGTCTTTAAGGTGTATAATACAAATAATGTTCACATAAAAAATTTCAGAAAACCCCCCAAAAAATTTTTAACACATTTTTCCATGTAATTAGTTTAATTAGATACATCTCTTATCCATTTTCAAGTCTATTACAACTATGCTAAAGCAGGCATTATTAGCAGGCACCCTTGCACAAGTATCAGTCAACCACAGGCATATTGTGAATGCCAACATTATATTTGTATTTAAAAAACTTCTTTATTTCACAATGGAGAAAACTGGCTGCAAGTAAATTATTTTTTGTAGCACATTGTTATAATCATTGTACTAGTTGTAGTGCAAACAAAGTTAGTTTTTTTGTAGTAATTGTCTGGTATGACTAAGAAAAGTAATCAGTTGCAATAGCTTCATCAGGAAAATGTTAATTATGTCTAGGGCCTGATTGTTTGATAAATAAGGAAAAAATGATTGCGGAAAAATTAATCGACCACTATCGATCTTATTATGGTCTATAGAACCATTTCCATCCATGTCGTATCACTATTTCTATCATTTTTTATCAGTGTTTTTATAACTCTCACTAGTGTTAATTAAATTAAAATCAATAATCATATTAATCACTGCTATATTCATTGAATAAGGAAGCCCCATTACGCCTAAGCTTCTTCAATATTTTGTCCATTGCACTAAAATCCCTGTGAAAAAAACGACACTTTTCAAAAAATTGTATAAAATGAGCCCTTCGGTACACCACCTTCAAACTAGTATCAAAATAAACATCGAAAACGAGGCTTTCTTCCGGTAAAGTTAAAGTCAGTAATGCGCGACGGATATGCGCAGCGCTCCGCAACAAAGTAAACAACCTCGATGCGGGCGGGTTTGGCGTTATCGGACTGTACGCTTAAGAAAAAAAACGGCGCGTTTCGGGCGCATCGGACTGTAAAGGGTTAACATTACAAATACGACATCTTTGTCAAATTTTACATGTTACAAAACTTATTCTTTAACATTACAAATACGACATCTTTGTCAAATTTTACATGTTACAAAACTTATTCTTTAACATTACAAATACGACATCTTTGTCAAATTTTACATGTTACAAAACTTATTCTTTAACATTACAAATACGACATCTTTGTCAAATTTTACATGTTACAAAACTTATTCTTTAACATTACAAATACGACATCTTTGTCAAATTTTACATGTTACAAAACTTATTCTTTAACATTACAAATACGACATCTTTGTCAAATTTTACATGTTACAAAACTTATTCTTTAACATTACAAATACGACATCTTTGTCAAATTTTACATGTTACAAAACTTATTCTTTAACATTACAAATACGACATCTTTGTCAAATTTTACATGTTACAAAACTTATTCTTTAACATTACAAATACGACATCTTTGTCAAATTTTACATGTTACAAAACTTATTCTTTAACATTACAAATACGACATCTTTGTCAAATTTTACATGTTACAAAACTTATTCTTTAACATTACAAATACGACATCTTTGTCAAATTTTACATGTTACAAAACTTATTCTTTAACATTACAAATACGACATCTTTGTCAAATTTTACATGTTACAAAACTTATTCTTTAACATTACAAATACGACATCTTTGTCAAATTTTACATGTTACAAAACTTATTCTTTAACATTACAAATACGACATCTTTGTCAAATTTTACATGTTACAAAACTTATTCTTTAACATTACAAATACGACATCTTTGTCAAATTTTACATGTTACAAAACTTATTCTTTAACATTACAAATACGACATCTTTGTCAAATTTTACATGTTACAAAACTTATTCTTTAACATTACAAATACGACATCTTTGTCAAATTTTACATGTTACAAAACTTATTCTTTAACATTACAAATACGACATCTTTGTCAAATTTTACATGTTACAAAACTTATTCTTTAACATTACAAATACGACATCTTTGTCAAATTTTACATGTTACAAAACTTATTCTTTAACATTACAAATACGACATCTTTGTCAAATTTTACATGTTACAAAACTTATTCTTTAACATTACAAATACGACATCTTTGTCAAATTTTACATGTTACAAAACTTATTCTTTAACATTACAAATACGACATCTTTGTCAAATTTTACATGTTACAAAACTTATTCTTTAACATTACAAATACGACATCTTTGTCAAATTTTACATGTTACAAAACTTATTCTTTAACATTACAAATACGACATCTTTGTCAAATTTTACATGTTACAAAACTTATTCTTTAACATTACAAATACGACATCTTTGTCAAATTTTACATGTTACAAAACTTATTCTTTAACATTACAAATACGACATCTTTGTCAAATTTTACATGTTACAAAACTTATTCTTTAACATTACAAATACGACATCTTTGTCAAATTTTACATGTTACAAAACTTATTCTTTAACATTACAAATACGACATCTTTGTCAAATTTTACATGTTACAAAACTTATTCTTTAACATTACAAATACGACATCTTTGTCAAATTTTACATGTTACAAAACTTATTCTTTAACATTACAAATACGACATCTTTGTCAAATTTTACATGTTACAAAACTTATTCTTTAACATTACAAATACGACATCTTTGTCAAATTTTACATGTTACAAAACTTATTCTTTAACATTACAAATACGACATCTTTGTCAAATTTTACATGTTACAAAACTTATTCTTTAACATTACAAATACGACATCTTTGTCAAATTTTACATGTTACAAAACTTATTCTTTAACATTACAAATACGACATCTTTGTCAAATTTTACATGTTACAAAACTTATTCTTTAACATTACAAATACGACATCTTTGTCAAATTTTACATGTTACAAAACTTATTCTTTAACATTACAAATACGACATCTTTGTCAAATTTTACATGTTACAAAACTTATTCTTTAACATTACAAATACGACATCTTTGTCAAATTTTACATGTTACAAAACTTATTCTTTAACATTACAAATACGACATCTTTGTCAAATTTTACATGTTACAAAACTTATTCTTTAACATTACAAATACGACATCTTTGTCAAATTTTACATGTTACAAAACTTATTCTTTAACATTACAAATACGACATCTTTGTCAAATTTTACATGTTACAAAACTTATTCTTTAACATTACAAATACGACATCTTTGTCAAATTTTACATGTTACAAAACTTATTCTTTAACATTACAAATACGACATCTTTGTCAAATTTTACATGTTACAAAACTTATTCTTTAACATTACAAATACGACATCTTTGTCAAATTTTACATGTTACAAAACTTATTCTTTAACATTACAAATACGACATCTTTGTCAAATTTTACATGTTACAAAACTTATTCTTTAACATTACAAATACGACATCTTTGTCAAATTTTACATGTTACAAAACTTATTCTTTAACATTACAAATACGACATCTTTGTCAAATTTTACATGTTACAAAACTTATTCTTTAACATTACAAATACGACATCTTTGTCAAATTTTACATGTTACAAAACTTATTCTTTAACATTACAAATACGACATCTTTGTCAAATTTTACATGTTACAAAACTTATTCTTTAACATTACAAATACGACATCTTTGTCAAATTTTACATGTTACAAAACTTATTCTTTAACATTACAAATACGACATCTTTGTCAAATTTTACATGTTACAAAACTTATTCTTTAACATTACAAATACGACATCTTTGTCAAATTTTACATGTTACAAAACTTATTCTTTAACATTACAAATGTCATACAAATTTTTATAATAATTTAAAAAAATAAATCTTTGGTTTAATTAGAACAATTATGTTTTCTTTGAACTCAATGTGTCAAAGTATTATCAATAATTAGGATTTATTATTTGAACATGATTGGTTGATATAAGTATGTAGGCCTACAATAATTTGTTATACACTTTCATTGTGCCTAATACAAAAACACAACCCAAACAATTATTATATACTCAAAAACTAAGGTAACTTTCCAAACATCTAGTATTAATAGCTGAATTATGATAAAGATTTCTTTTGAAACCATCATTCTTTTCATAGCCTCTTAGCCTTCACAGTTGAGGCGTCTTTGAGTAAAGGACTCTGAACAGAAGGGAGGTAAGCTTTTTCTGGTTGAAACTTTTGGAGTGAAGACAGCTTCATTCTCTGACTTCGCTGGCACGGATAATCTTTGTGGACTTGATAGCTTCATTCTCTGACTTCGCTGGCACGGATAATCTTTGTTAACTTGATTTCCTCCCTGAAAGATAAAACATTTGTACATGTATTGATGATCATTTATTTATAATACATTTGTACATGTATTGATCATTTATTTATAATTCCATCATTTAATAATATTCAACTGTAGAAATTGACTTGGTTTACAAAGTTTGACTTGGTTTACAAAGTTTGACTTGGTTTACAAAGTTTGACTTGGTTTAAAAAGTTTGACTTGGTTTACAAAGTAAGGATAACTCTTGACATTGGATTTTACAAAGTAAGGAAAACTCTGCTATATTCAAGTGAGCGGCTATATTCAAGTGAGCAGCTAGTGAGCGGCTATATTCAAGTGAGCGGCTATATTCAAGTGAGCGGCTATATTCAAGTGAGCGGCTATATTCAAGTGAGCAGCTAGTGAGCGGCTATATTCAAGTGAGCTGCTATATTCAAGTGAGCAGCTATATTCAAGTGAGCGGCTATATTCAAGTGAGCGGCTATATTCAAGTGAGCGGCTATATTCAAGTGAGCAGCTATATTCAAGTGAGCGGCTATATTCAAGTGAGCGGCTATATTCAAGTGAGCAGCTATATTCAAGTGAGCGGCTATATTCAAGTGAGCGGCTATATTAAAGTGAGCAGCTATATTCAAGTGAGCGGCTATATTCAAGTGAGCGGCTATATTCAAGTGAGCGGCTATATTCAAGTGAGCGGCTATATTCAAGTGAGCAGCTATATTCAAGTGAGCGGCTATATTCAAATGAGCGGCTATATTCAAGTGAGCGGCTATATTCAAGTGAGCAGCAAGTGAGCAGCTATATTCAAGTGAGCAGCTATATTCAAGTGAGCGGCTATATTCAAGTGAGCGGCTATATTCAAGTGAGCAGCTATATTCAAGTGAGCAGCTATATTCAAGTGAGCAGCTATATTCAAGTGAGCAGCTATATTCAAGTGAGCGGCTATATTCAAGTGAGCGGCTATATTCAAGTGAGCAGCAAGTGAGCAGCTATATTCAAAGTTAGCAGCTAGTGAGCGGCTATATTCAAGTGAGCGGCTATATTCAAGTGAGCGGCTATATTCAAGTGAGCGGCTATATTCAAGTGAGCGGCTATATTCAAGTGAGCAGCTATATTCAAGTGAGCAGCTATATTCAAGTGAGCGGCTATATTCAAGTGAGCAGCAAGTGAGCAGCTATATTCAAGTGAGCAGCTAGTGAGCGGCTATATTCAAGTGAGCGGCTATATTCAAGTGAGCGGCTATATTCAAGTGAGCGGCTATATTCAAGTGAGCGGCTATATTCAAGTGAGCAGCTATATTCAAGTGAGCGCTATATTCAAGTGAGCAGCTATATTCAAGTGAGCAGCTATATTCAAGTGAGCAGCTATATTCAAGTGAGCGGCTATATTCAAGTGAGCAGCTATATTCAAGTGAGCAGCTATATTCAAGTGAGCAGCTAGTGAGCAGCTATATTCAAGTGAGCAGCTAGTGAGCAGCTATATTCAAGTGAGCGGCTATATTCAAGTGAGCAGCTATATTCAAGTGAGCGGCTATATTCAAGTGAGCGGCTATATTCAAGTGAGCGGCTATATTCAAGTGAGCAGCTATATTCAAGTGAGCAGCTATATTCAAGTGAGCAGCTATATTCAAGTGAGCAGCTAGTGAGCAGCTATATTCAAGTGAGCAGCTAGTGAGCAGCTATATTCAAGTGAGCGGCTATATTCAAGTGAGCGGCTATATTCAAGTGAGCAGCTATATTCAAGTGAGCAGCTAGTGAGCGGCTATATTCAAGTGAGCGGCTATATTCAAGTGAGCGGCTATATTCAAGTGAGCGGCTATGTTCAAGTGAGCGGCTATATTCAAGTGAGCGGCTATATTCAAGTGAGCAGCTATATTCAAGTGAGCAGCTAGTGAGCGGCTATATTCAAGTGAGCGGCTATATTCAAGCTGAGCGGCTATATTCAAGTGAGCAGCTATATTCAAGTGAGCAGCTAGTGAGCGGCTATATTCAAGTGAGCGGCTATGTTCAAGTGAGCGGCTATATTCAAGTGAGCAGCTAGTGAGCGGCTATATTCAAGTGAGCGGCTATATTCAAGTGAGCAGCTATTCAGTGAGCGGCTATATTCAAGTGAGCGGCTATATTCAAGTGAGCGGCTATATTCAAGTGAGCGGCTATGTTCAAGTGAGCGGCTATATTCAAGTGAGCAGCTATATTCAAGTGAGCAGCTATATTCAAGTGAGCGGCTATATTCAAGTGAGCGGCTATATTCAAGTGAGCGGCTATATTCAAGTGAGCGGCTATGTTCAAGTGAGCGGCTATGTTCAAGTGAGCGGCTATATTCAAGTGAGCGGCTATATTCAAGTGAGCGGCTATATTCAAGTGAGCGGCTATATTCAAGTGAGCGGCTATATTCAAGTGAGCGGCTATATTCAAGTGAGCGGCTATGTTCAAGTGAGCGGCTATGTTCAAGTGAGCGGCTATATTCAAGTGAGCAGCTATATTCAAGTGAGCAGCTATATTCAAGTGAGCGGCTATATTCAAGTGAGCAGCTATATTCAAGTGAGCAGCTATATTCAAGTGAGCAGCTAGTGAGCAGCTATATTCAAGTGAGCAGCTAGTGAGCAGCTATATTCAAGTGAGCGGCTATATTCAAGTGAGCAGCTATATTCAAGTGAGCGGCTATATTCAAGTGAGCGGCTATATTCAAGTGAGCGGCTATATTCAAGTGAGCAGCTATATTCAAGTGAGCAGCTATATTCAAGTGAGCAGCTATATTCAAGTGAGCAGCTAGTGAGCAGCTATATTCAAGTGAGCAGCTAGTGAGCAGCTATATTCAAGTGAGCGGCTATATTCAAGTGAGCGGCTATATTCAAGTGAGCAGCTATATTCAAGTGAGCAGCTAGTGAGCGGCTATATTCAAGTGAGCGGCTATATTCAAGTGAGCGGCTATATTCAAGTGAGCGGCTATGTTCAAGTGAGCGGCTATATTCAAGTGAGCAGCTAGTGAGCGGCTATATTCAAGTGAGCGGCTATATTCAAGTGAGCGGCTATATTCAAGTGAGCGGCTATATTCAAGTGAGCGGCTATGTTCAAGTGAGCGGCTATATTCAAGTGAGCGGCTATATTCAAGTGAGCGGCTATATTCAAGTGAGCGGCTATATTCAAGTGAGCGGCTATGTTCAAGTGAGCGGCTATATTCAAGTGAGCAGCTATATTCAAGTGAGCAGCTATATTCAAGTGAGCGGCTATATTCAAGTGAGCGGCTATGTTCAAGTGAGCGGCTATGTTCAAGTGAGCGGCTATGTTCAAGTGAGCGGCTATGTTCAAGTGAGCGGCTATGTTCAAGTGAGCGGCTATATTCAAGTGAGCGGCTATATTCAAGTGAGCGGCTATATTCAAGTGAGCGGCTATATTCAAGTGAGCGGCTATGTTCAAGTGAGCGGCTATGTTCAAGTGAGCGGCTATGTTCAAGTGAGCGGCTATATTCAAGTGAGCGGCTATATTCAAGTGAGCGGCTATATTCAAGTGAGCGGCTATATTCAAGTGAGCGGCTATGTTCAAGTGAGCGGCTATATTCAAGTGAGCGGCTATATTCAAGTGAGCGGCTATATTCAAGTGAGCGGCTATATTCAAGTGAGCGGCTATGTTCAAGTGAGCGGCTATATTCAAGTGAGCGGCTATATTCAAGTGAGCGGCTATATTCAAGTGAGCGGCTATATTCAAGTGAGCGGCTATGTTCAAGTGAGCGGCTATATTCAAGTGAGCAGCTATATTCAAGTGAGCGCTATATTCAAGTGAGCAGCTATATTCAAGTGAGCGGCTATATTCAAGTGAGCGGCTATGTTCAAGTGAGCGGCTATATTCAAATGAGCAGCTATATTCAAGTGAGCGGCTATATTCAAGTGAGCGGCTATATTCAAGTGAGCGCTATATTGAAGTGAGCGGCTACTTTCAAGTGAGCGGCTATATTCAAGTGAGCGGCTATATTCAAGTGAGCGGCTATATTCAAGTGAGCAGCTATATTCAAGTGAGCAGCTATATTCAAGTGAGCGGCTATATTCAAGTGAGCAGCTATATTCAAGTGAGCAGCTATATTCAAGTGAGCGGCTATATTCAAGTGAGCGGCTATATTCAAGTGAGCAGCTATATTCAAGTGAGCGCTATATTCAAGTGAGCAGCTATATTCAAGTGAGCGGCTATATTCAAGTGAGCAGCTATATTCAAGTGAGCAGCTATATTCAAGTGAGCAGCTAGTGAGCAGCTATATTCAAGTGAGCAGCTAGTGAGCAGCTATATTCAAGTGAGCAGCTATATTCAAGTGAGCAGCTATATTCAAGTGAGCGGCTATATTCAAGTGAGCAGCTATATTCAAGTGAGCAGCTATATTCAAGTGAGCAGCTAGTGAGCAGCTATATTCAAGTGAGCAGCTAGTGAGCAGCTATATTCAAGTGAGCGGCTATATTCAAGTGAGCGGCTATATTCAAGTGAGCAGCTATATTCAAGTGAGCAGCTATATTCAAGTGAGCAGCTATATTCAAGTGAGCGGCTATATTCAAGTGAGCGGCTATATTCAAGTGAGCGGCTATATTCAAGTGAGCGGCTATATTCAAGTGAGCGGCTATGTTCAAGTAAGCGGCTATATTCAAGTGAGCAGCTAGTGAGCAGCTATATTCAAGTGAGCAGCTAGTGAGCAGCTATATTCAAGTGAGCGGCTATATTCAAGTGAGCGGCTATATTCAAGTGAGCGGCTATATTCAAGTGAGCAGCTATATTCAAGTGAGCGGCTATATTCAAGTGAGCGGCTATATTCAAGTGAGCGGCTATATTCAAGTGAGCGGCTATATTCAAGTGAGCGGCTATATTCAAGTGAGCGCTATATTCAAGTGAGCGGCTATATTCAAGTGAGCGGCTATATTCAAGTGAGCGGCTATATTCAAGTGAGCGGCTATATTCAAGTGAGCGGCTATATTCAAGTGAGCGGCTATATTCAAGTGAGCGGCTATATTCAAGTGAGCGGCTATGTTCAAGTGAGCGGCTATGTTCAAGTGAGCGGCTATGTTCAAGTGAGCGGCTATATTCAAGTGAGCGGCTATGTTCAAGTGAGCGGCTATATTCAAGTGAGCGGCTATATTCAAGTGAGCGCTATATTCAAGTGAGCAGCTATATTCAAGTGAGCGGCTATATTCAAGTGAGCGGCTATGTTCAAGTGAGCGGCTATATTCAAATGAGCAGCTATATTCAAGTGAGCGGCTATATTCAAGCGAGCGGCTATATTCAAGTGAGCGCTATATTCAAGTGAGCGGCTACTTTCAAGTGAGCGGCTATATTCAAGTGAGCGGCTATATTCAAGTGAGCGGCTATA
Source organism: Ampullaceana balthica (assembly GCA_944989445.1). Classification (NCBI taxonomy): domain Eukaryota; kingdom Metazoa; phylum Mollusca; class Gastropoda; family Lymnaeidae; genus Ampullaceana; species Ampullaceana balthica. Next base: position 6,987 of record CALYLW010001523.1, on the reverse strand, counting down.
TTCAAGTGAGCAGCTATATTCAAGTGAGCAGCTATATTCAAGTGAGCGGCTATATTCAAGTGAGCAGCTATATTCAAGTGAGCAGCTATATTCAAGTGAGCGGCTATATTCAAGTGAGCGGCTATATTCAAGTGAGCAGCTATATTCAAGTGAGCAGCTATATTCAAGTGAGCAGCTATATTCAAGTGAGCGGCTATATTCAAGTGAGCAGCTATATTCAAGTGAGCAGCTATATTCAAGTGAGCAGCTAGTGAGCAGCTATATTCAAGTGAGCAGCTAGTGAGCAGCTATATTCAAGTGAGCAGCTATATTCAAGTGAGCAGCTATATTCAAGTGAGCGGCTATATTCAAGTGAGCAGCTATATTCAAGTGAGCAGCTATATTCAAGTGAGCAGCTAGTGAGCAGCTATATTCAAGTGAGCAGCTAGTGAGCAGCTATATTCAAGTGAGCGGCTATATTCAAGTGAGCGGCTATATTCAAGTGAGCAGCTATATTCAAGTGAGCAGCTATATTCAAGTGAGCAGCTATATTCAAGTGAGCAGCTATATTCAAGTGAGCGGCTATATTCAAGTGAGCGGCTATATTCAAGTGAGCGGCTATATTCAAGTGAGCGGCTATGTTCAAGTGAGCGGCTATATTCAAGTGAGCAGCTAGTGAGCAGCTATATTCAAGTGAGCAGCTAGTGAGCAGCTATATTCAAGTGAGCGGCTATATTCAAGTGAGCGGCTATATTCAAGTGAGCAGCTATATTCAAGTGAGCAGCTATATTCAAGTGAGCAGCTATATTCAAGTGAGCGGCTATATTCAAGTGAGCGGCTATATTCAAGTGAGCGGCTATATTCAAGTGAGCGCTATATTCAAGTGAGCAGCTATATTCAAGTGAGCGGCTATATTCAAGTGAGCGGCTATGTTCAAGTGAGCGGCTATATTCAAGTGAGCGGCTATATTCAAGTGAGCGGCTATATTCAAGTGAGCGGCTATATTCAAGTGAGCGCTATATTCAAGTGAGCAGCTATATTTCAGCTGAAAACCTGGTTCTTAAAGATTCATATTGGTCCACTTTTTTTCAAATTGGATTCCCTTTCAAGATAAAATTATGTACAATATTTGGGTCAAGACTTTGACTTCATAACCTCTGACCCAGCCAAATGTGGAATAAGTGAGGACACAGCAACAATGGAATAAGTGAGGACACAGAAGCAATGGAGTAAGTGAGGACACAGCAACAATGGAATAAGTGAGGACACAGCAACAATGGAATAAGTGAGGACACAGCAACAATGGAATAAGTGAGGACACAGCAACAATGGAATAAGTGAGGACACAGCAACAATGGAATAAGTGAGGACACAGAAACAATGGAATAAGTGAGGACACAGAAGCAATGGAATAAGTGGAGACACAGAAACAATGGAATAAGTGGAGACACAGAAACAATGGAATAAGTGGAGACACAGCAAAAATTGTAACATGGAATAAGTGGGGACACAGTAAATATTGGAATAAGTGGGGACCCAGCTACAATGGAATATACTTGTTAATCATCAGAACTAAATAATTGTGTTTTAGATTTATTCTATAATTGAAATCAGTTATTATAACCCTTGTTGATCATTTTATTCTTATATTTGTTTTTGGTGAAGGTGAGGGCATGCTCCATGATATATAAATAGTTGGACCTCGCTAAGTCGAACTTCCCTAAGTCGAAAACCTCCCTATATCAAATTAATTGTTAGGTCCCGGCCAAATTCCTAAAGACTAATGTATTTTAGATCTCCTTAACTTGAATAATTGTGGCTTCAAACCACCCTTAGTCGAATTTTCCAAGGTTTGGGTTATTATTCTGGGGCGACACGTGTTAGTAGAGCCACGTAAACGTCTATTTTGAGACCAAAAAATGACCTAGACAAGAAAAAGAAGTCCCTTTGCTGCATGACTCTTTCTAAAAACAAAAAATCTTACTCAATCTCACTGTGAAGGGAATAAAGTGTGTGTGTGGGGGGAGGGGCTTTCTCAGTGGTGTTGGTATGTTAGCTTCCTTTCATATGAAACATTAGACACTGCCTTTCTTTCCTGTCAAGCCTTCTCAACGGGATGGCTGTTACCCCTCTCAATATCAACAATGTCCTTGATTAATCTGCACCTATTACGCAATTTTCCTTAACTCGAAAACTCCCTAAGTCAAATTTTTTTTACGGGTCCCTTTGAGTTTGACTTAGAGAGGCCCGACTGTATTTTTAAAAAAAGAACATGGAAAATATAATGAAAAGTTAAATCTCATGCCACCTAGGACAGTTAATTTTTATGGTGCTTAAATATTTTTTGATATAATCTTGTAATTTATTCCAAAAACTAAGAAAAACAGACATTAGACGATATAAACTGTTTAATTTAAGTGTCAGATATTTAAAACTAATTCAAAAATGTATATATTTATATGTAGTCCTGGTCTGTTAAGAATAAATCTAGTTACTATTCTTAAATAATCCTGGTCTGTTTGTTAAGATAAATCTAGTATACTATTCTTAAATAATCCTGGTCTGTTTGTTAAGAATAAATCTAGTATACTATTCTTAAATAATCCTGGTCTGTTTGTTAAGATAAATCTAGTATACTATTCTTAAATAGTCCTGGTCTGTTTGTTAGTTACTATTCTTCCTATTGGCTTTTTGACTATTTGCTCTAAATTTATGTGGCGCATCGTGCCAGTATAGTTTAAGTAATAACCGTTAGATCCAAAATATATTTTCTTCCCTTCATGTCCCATATATACAAATATATAATAGACACAAGAACAGTTCAAATAATTGAGCTGGATTCTATAGTAGATTCATGACCAATTTATTTCAATGTTGCAGGTGATAAAAAAAATCAATCATATGAATGTTTGAAAAGCTCTCAAAATTAGCCAATTAAAATTGATGGCCGAACCCATTAAGCTAAATTCTACAACTACTTATTACTGAAACTTATTTTCTTTCTTGTGCCTCTAAAACACGCACTCAAAAACTTTCAGACCACCCACCCACTCCTTCTAACACTTTGCCACAGATATTCAATGAATAAGGGTTTACAAAATTGTTTAAATTAGCACACAGATTTCATTTCACAGCTTACGCCTAAGTCGCCTGGTTAAGTTTTTAGCCAATGATTTAAAATTTGTTTCTTCTTATTTTCGGTTTTCCATATGACCATGCCATGACTTGAACTATCCCTTAACCCGTTGTTGGGTCGTTGGGGCACCATCGTGAACTGCTCACTAACACACGCCATTTGTCCCGGTCCTGTGCTGTCCTTTGAGAGTCGCTGAATGACAGGCCGGTCCACTCTTTGATATCGTCCTCCCATCTTTTCTTTTGTCTGCCTCTTTTCCTTCCTCCCTGGACTGTGCCTTGCAATATGGTTTTTGCGAGACCTCCAGTTCTTGTCACGTGTCCGTACCATCGTAATTCCTCTTCTTAATTGATGTGAGTAGGTCCTCGTAGGGGCCAATGACAGTACTTATTGTGTTGCGGACCGCTTCATTTGTGATGTGCGCTGTGTAGGAGATGTTCAATATCTTTCTGAAACATCTCATCTCTAGCGCATTTATTCTTCTTTGGAGGTCTGCAGTGAGCGTCCAAGCCTCACAACCATACAAAAAGACCGACATCGCCAGAGAGCGCATTAGCCGGATCTTTGTTCTCAGGGAGAGCTTCTTACTTTGCCAGATGTGCTTTAATTTACTCAATGCTGCCATTGTTTGGGCCACTCTGGCAAGAATTTCTGGCTTTGAGCCTTCGTCGGATATTATGGCCCCTAGATATTTGAAGGTGGAGACTTCTTCGAGTTTTTGTCCGTTTATCCGAATCTCACTTGTAAATTTACTATTTGCCATGACCTTGGTCTTTTCTGTATTGATTTCCATGCCGTACGCCTTTGTTGCCATGACTAGAGAATGTTTATTGACAGAAGTAAAAGAGACTGACCACTTTGCTTATGGACACAGTTGTACAGTCTTACATTAGGCTAACAACATCATCAAAAATAAGGGACAACTTAAGATTCTATAATATGTCTCATTCAAAGAATAAAAAGAAACTCAATTGGCCAATTACAAATCTGAGAAGATAGAAGAATGCCAAACCTTAAGTAAATAAAAAAAATAAAAAAACAAAACTTTTAGCTTTCAAATACAAATGATAAAAAACTTTGAATCTTATTCACGACAATGCCTCTTTTCCAAAAGCTATTGAATAAAGTTTGAAAAAAAAATTACCTGCGTATGTCTTCAGAGGACTTGTCACATTAATATAAAATGTATCGCCAACATTGCCCGAGTCTTGCACTGTGGCCATATCAACACAATCGTTCACAGCAATTTCCGCTTTGGTTTTCCGTTTCAATATTTCTTCTCGGAAAGAAGCAAAATTGGAAGTGGTCTTTGGTTTTATTCCTTTGGCCTTATTTTTCTGAGAAAAATAGAACAAAAAAAATGTTTCATCCTCAGTAGTACATAACTTCAAATTGTTAAACCCATAATAAATCCAAAGGCTTAGAACTCTTCCTTCGTAAACAACCACTCATGATCACAACAATCAAATTCATCTGATTTTACTCCTGACATAATCAATAAAAAGTTTGTAATAAACAATATTGGTTCTACCCTGGTCATGTTTTTTTTCAGGAGATTTTCCCTTATATGACGAGCTGACCTCTTTTTATAAGAAATATAATGTTGCATGGCGGAGTATGATTGTATGGGTTCAAACATTAAAGTAAAATATTTTGCACAGACAAAATAATAAACATGTTAAGAACTGAAAGAAAACCTACCAGAGCAACTCTTTTGTTGACAGGCTTGTGGAGGGGTGTTGCTGGCTTGGTCCAATCGTTGGCCTCCAGCTGGACAAGATCAGCAAACAGACGGTTGACGTCTTCAACCTGCACACAGGAAACAAAATATTCATCACCTCTGATAAGTGCTTTAAAAATTTTGAAGGGTTGTGTTATAACGATTTAAAGCTTTGCAATCTGATAAAATGTTTATCATCATCTAGCATTTTGATGATCAGTTGAATATCTGATGTGATAAAACTTTATGTTAATATTTCTTAGCTACATGACAGTACCTACAATGATGACATGTAGAGTGGGCATGTAGCCCTCAGGACACTCTAGACTTATTGAATTCATTTGATTCCACTACTCTATACTGCAGATCTTTGGTTTGTATCATATATATATATATATGTATATATATTTATGTTTGTATCATATTACTCATTAACCAAATGAAACCTAGTGACATTTTACGCAAAAAAATCAAGCGTATATTTTATGAAACCTAGTGACATTTTAATAAAACAATACAATTTGGTGCCAACTGTTGACACATCAATTTGGTGCCAACTGTTGACACATCAATTTGTTGCCAACTGTTGACACATCAATTTGGTGCCAACTATTGACACATCAGTTTGGTGTCAACTGTTGACACATCAATTTGGTGCCAACTGTTGACATTAATTTGGCCAAAAACGTTAGCCCACCCTTGACACATGATTATATTATGAATATAATTGTCTTGCCTGAATCTACCTGAATGTATATCCCCACCCTTGACACATGAATATAATCATCTTGCCTGACTGTATAACATAGCCCAACCTTGACACATGAATATAATTGTCTTGCCTTAATCTACCTGAATGTATATCCCCACCCTTGACACATGAATATAATTGTCTTGCCTGACTGTACCTGAATGTATATCATTTCCCAGAAGCCCTGCAGATCTGTCGGAGTGGTTTCTTTTTCTCCAAGTCCAAACTGGCAGTTTTCTACAAGCCCCGAGAATTGTTTAAACTTTTTGTTGATTAAAAGCTGAGCTTTTCCAATGGTTGATCTAATCTGTCCTTGGACTGGTGAAGTATTTTCATGTTAATTTGCAATCATAATAACTCAGTGGTTCCCAAATTATTCATTCTGACTTACACCCGCACCCTGGCAGCCCTTGTTATAACAAGTGTCACACACCCACACTCTGGCAGCTCATGTTATAACAAATGTCACACACCCACACCCTGGCAGCTCTTGTTATAACAAATGTCACACACCCACACTCTGGCAGCCCTTGTTATAAAAAATGTCACACACCCACACCCTGGCAGCCCTTGTTATAACAAATGTCACACACCCACACTCTGGCAGCTCTTGTTATAACAAATGTCACACACCCACACCCTGGCAGCCCTTGTTATAACAAATGTCACACACCCACACCCTGGCAGCCCTTGTTATAACAAATGTCACACACCCACACCCTGGCAGCTCTTGTTATAACAAATATCACACACCCACACTCTGGCAGCCCTTGTTATAACAAATGTCACACACCCACACCCTGGCAGCTCTTGTTATAACAAATATCACACACCCACACCCTGGCAGCCCTTGTTATAACAAATATCACACACCCACACCCTGGCAGCTCTTGTTATAACAAATATCACACACCCACACTCTGGCAGCTCTTGTTATAACAAATGTCACACACCCACACCCTGGCAGCCATTGTTATAACAAATATCACACACCCACACTCTGGCAGCTCTTGTTATAACAAATATCACACACCCACACCCTGGCAGCCCTTGTTATAACAAATGTCACACACCCACACTCTGGCAGCCATTGTTATAACAAATGTCACACACCCATACTCTGGCAGCCCTTGTTATAACAAGTGTCACACACCTAACCAAAGTAACAATGGTGAGAACAATGGACTTCCATAACACTCTTTATCTTATCTGTACATTTTATAAATCTCCAAAATGGATAACCCTTATAAGGGTGAATACAGAAACATTTATTATGAATTTATGGAACATGACTTTGAACTTTCCTTCATTTTATTTTAAAGAAATTTTCCATGGAGGAAAACAAACTACCTTTCCCTTATTTTAACATGCTATTTAAAATTATAATCAATGTCATTTAAG